>QRFB01002446.1:0-19161 GCA_008931105.1 Oenanthe javanica
ACAAGCGATCAATTTAAGTCAAATTGGAACGTATATAGTGGACCAAAAAGTCCACTAACAATCATCTGGTGTTGAAATTTGAGAAGAGCATAAGATGTGTTTTTGGACTGAATTCAATTTCCTTCCAAATAAATTATTTAAAGGGACTGGAGATAAAAGTGTAAGAGGCTTGTATGTGGCACAGTCCATCATAGCGTAAGAGGTCGAGTGACACACGGTCCAGCATTTAAAGACCCATGTGTTGCTTGGGGTGATGACCAGTTGAGGATCATCCTTCTACTAGTAGAGAAAGTTACATATTTCTATTGTATAATACGTCTGATTATTGTGTACAATAGGGAGTGGTGAATGCTCCAGTATAGTCCCATTTCTTCCAATTGGAATTTGACATTAACACTGTAACGAAAGCTAATGTGCTAAGTTACCGATAGTGTTAGTGGGAACTGTTTAACTTTCACTGTTCTTACACTATAACGAAAGCCAATGTGCTAAGTTACTGATAATGTTAATGGGAACTGTGGAACTTTTACTGTTCTTTTTGCGATATCTTGAACTTCTTTTTTAGTGATTCTTAAATGAATAGTAACCATGTAACTGATACGATCGTGGTAAGTTATCGATAGTGTTGACGAGAGCTTGAGAAATTTTGTGGTGTGTTTAGTAATATCTAGAATTGCTTATTTTCAACTTGTGGTGTATTATAAATTTCAGTTTCTGAAACTTTCTTTTATATTGAGTTAAAATTTCATAAATTATTGTAACTTTTATTATGACTGGAGTTATTGCTGGGCTATAGTAGCTCATCCTTGCTTTGTTTTAAAATTTTCAAAACACAACAGCTAGATCAGATGGATCGCATTACTTCAAATTATAACCCTACAGTGAAAGGTAGTTTGACGAGACTTATCTGCATAGTTCAGAAGAAGAAGGCAAGATGCCATGATGAAGATGATTTCATTCAGAGTATCTAAATCTGGTCTAAGAATGATTTATAAGTTGATATGTAATAAATATTATCTTGTATATAATATTATTGGTAGATGGTATACTTCTTATCGAAGTTATACTAGTTTTATAAGATTTGTGTACACAGAGACTGGTTGTAATAAATTGTGGTAATTGGGAAATTGTTTCTAAAAATTTAATTTTGAGGACTTTATGGATGGGGTCACAAGTGTGATTTGATTCTGTTGAGAATTGTAATAATTGATGTATGACTTGGGATTCTTGTTTCTACCCCCATAACCTAAAAGATTATTGTGAGTTGGGGTCGCAGATGTATTTTCAATTATTGTATGTCTACTGGTGAAATCAGAATTGTTAAATAGGTGGTTTTATGTTGAGAATTTCCGTAGTGATGACCAGATACATGACCCCGGATTTGGGGGTGTTACAACCTCATCCTTATTTCCAATCTGCATGATAAGTAAGAATGAATTTTAATCCATCCCCTTCTCCAACTCATTGGTCCAACTCTTTGGAAAATCTTGATCCCAATAAGTGAAGCTAGGTTCAGGATACCCTAATCTCTCATGCTCACAGTGGGGTTGGGCATCCACTCTCTCAATCTCACTCAGACTCTCTACAACCTTTTCTACCTCTCCTTTTTCCTGGACTAGTGTCAGCCTCTCATTTATTTTTTCATTCAATTTGGAGGGTCCACTCAAAAATCCTATAGAAGAGGGGGTGAGAGAAGTAATAGTTGCTTAAATACTTGAACTACCTTGATGGAGGGGTACCCCTTCAAATGTTTGAAGGCTAGGGGTTTCTACTAAGGGGTGAGCAACAATAGATCCTAAACCCTTACTAACTTCTACTATCTTTTCAGAGTATGTTGGCTTCAGTATTCTAGTATCAGGGTCTACTCTAGACTCTGACCGCTTCAGTATGACTTCATTAGAAGCAAGAGTCTGAGTGTCACCATCTTTGACTGTTGGTGCTAGAGACTCCCCCTCAAGGTGGATAGACTCTGATAGAATAGATTGTTGAATTTCTTTATGAGCATCCATTAGAGTCTATCCTCCCATATCACTAGGGTTCCATCAACATATTTGTGAGTTGTCAAGGAGGGCCTAACAGCATGCTCCTCGGCCCCACTATCACCCAACCTCTGTCTATGTGGTTCTTGTGTTGGTGTGGCAGACTGAGCATCCTAGTCACCACTGGTTCACTAGTCCCATCCTTCAACTTCCTTTCAACACCTGCTACCTCATGTGGTTCTACCATAGTTAATGCATCCAATTTGGCATTGAGAAAGGTCCTTATATGGATTGAATTTTATGAGTCATGTGAAAAGAATCATGCAGTTCCTTTGCAATTTTATGATAATAAGAGCCCTTTATTTGATTCAATCTACTATGATAGGTTGGATAGATGTATTTGTTGGCCACCTTCCCTATATTTTTGACAAGATAATTAACCACCTTCTTTGAAAGAGGCTGAATAGTAGAAATCCAATCAATGGTTGTCCTGTAGGTAACCCCTCTATCCCAAATTGCTTCATAGTCAAAAAATGGTTGCTTAACCTCAGTTTCCAACTCAGCAACAAACTCTGATTCTCTCGTATCATGGACCTTAAGCTGATTAGGCTTCTTTGTTTTTGGCTATTCAGAGTCTGACACACCAAGTGCTTTGAGAACTGTATTAGTCATGCCTTCTATGAGACAACTATTTTATCTTGTAATGAAGAGTTGAAGAGGTAGCTGTATAGATTTGTGACCACATCCTGTGCAGACATATGTAGCTTCATCTCCATTATCTTCCGTAGGGCTTCATAGGTTGTAAGAAGATCCAAGACTTGAGATTGAGTCTGATATTACCCTGGATCTTTAACTGATTCCACCAAAGGATATAGGAATAGCAGTACCACATCACTTGAAGTAATGATTTCATCAATGAGACATGAGGCTGCATCCAATGGTATTCCTTCCTAAAATTTTTCATAATCAGAGTCTAAAGGTAGTCTAGACTCTGAATCAATATTAGACGCTGGTTCAGGAGTTTTCTTGCTTTCAGAGTCTGGCTCTGCAGGAGCCTTGGGAGTATCTGTTTCCTGCAAAACAGGGTTAGTAGTAATTTTAGGCTTGTGTGTGTAGAATAATCCTTCTTCAACCTCTTGTATTTCTGAGCAAAAGATTTCTCAGGAGACTCAAGTTGAGAATCCTGAGGTGCCTTCCTAGGTTTTTCAGAGTCTATAGCCTTTTGAGAGTCTACAGCCTTGGTTTGAAGGTTAGAATTAAGTGTATCATGGCCTTCTTTTAACAAAGAAAGTCCTTCAACTACCTATTTCTCAAGAGAGTTGAGATCCTCATCACTGTGTTCATCTATTAGCCTTGTTTGTACCAGTCTCCTCATCTTTATAACTGGTGCATGTTGAGAGACACCAGAGGTTGGTTTCTTTTTGGATTTTGGTTTGTGTGATTGTTAGGTGAAAGGAGATTTGGTTACTTCGGTAGGTGCAGGGGGACTCTCCATAACTTGTTCCTGCACCATTTCACCACAAAAATGAAGCATTGTAGATAGAAGGTTTGTAGATTGAGAGTTTTACCTGCATAACCTGTGGATAAGTCATGGCAGGTAGACTCTTTTTTTTTTGTCATCAATTCTCTTGATGTCAGAGAATATCCTTCTTTGTTTCTTATAGGCCTGCACACAACAATTATCTTCAAGCTTTGCAGACATGTTAGGAATGAAGTGGTTCAAGAGAAGCATCAAAAATTTATGATAGTAGACTTTCTTCCTGCCCTCTTGCACATTATTTAATTTTGCTCCCATTTGAGTGAGTAACATATCACCAATGTTAATCACCTTGTTAAATAGGAGACTATAACCAATTTGATAAGTAATAAATGTAATAACATTATAGCCACTACACTTACCAGTAAAGCACTTAGCAATTTGGTCAAAGAAAAATGACCATTCTTTCATCAAGTAAGGCCTAGTTATTTTACTCATTTTGTCTAAGCTAGCAGAATAACCTATTTCCTTAAACATGCTCTTGATTTCATCATCAGATATAGTGTTATCAGAAGAAGATTTAACAGGCAATTGAAACAGAAAATTGAGCACATCAGTCGTGACATCAAAAGTAAAGTCACTAAAGGTAAACATAATCTTACCTGGTTGATCCTGAGAAGGATCAACTACCTTGGCCGAACTCCATGCCTGAGATACAACATCCATATGCATGACAGGGGATGCTTTGAGAATATAGCTGAGCTCAGATTGCTCTAAGAAATCCATCATATGGTAGTAGTCAGCGTCTACCCATTTCTTGTCTCCTAGTGCTGCCACGTGATTCGTTGTCATGAACTCAAAGTCCCCAAATGTGAATCCAATTGCCACGGGACCCCTCATGACATTTGAAATAGCAGTCATTGAAATTGATGAGTTGAGAATGACAAAAATTCTTGAGAAAAGTTAGCTAAGGTTCGTGAAAAAGCTCTGAACATATTTTTGCTTTAAAAAATAATTGCAAAAAATAAGTGAGTAAATTGTATGTAAAACTTCAGTTTTGTTCGAAGTGCATACAATACACACGAGTCTACAGCCTGTATCCAGTCAAAAGTAACTGTTATCGCTTATTTCAAGTCATTTGAACATCTTAAACGTAATTAGAGTCTGCATGCGCCAATGTTAACCATTTCAGAGTCTAGGTGATATGATGTTCTCAGAGTCTACAGACTCGTCAGAGTTTATAGACTCGCAGAGTCTACAGACTTGTCAGAGTCTAGGAGTTAGACTCTGTCAAGATATAGTACCTCAAAAATTTTTTTGCAATAACAAATCATAGTTTGATAAATCAGGGACTATAATTAAAGTACATATCTTGCTTCTGTTATGATTGATTACTTACATATTTAACATACCTAATTCACCTACTAATCTGAGAAAGGTAGACTCATCAAGTGGTTTTGTTAAAATATATGCAATCTGTCTGTCAGTTGGAACATATTGAAGTGCCACAGTACCATTTTCAACATGTCTTGAATAAAATGATACATGATATCAACGTGCTTTGTTCTGGAATGTTGGACTTGATTCTCTGCAATTTTAATAACACTAGTATTATCACAATATATAGGAATATTTGAGAATGTTATTTCATAATCAAGTAACTGATTTCTCATCCACAGAATTTGAGCACAACAACTTGTAACTGCTATATATTCAGCCTCAGTTGTTGTGGTTGATACAGTTTGTTATTTCTTGCTAAACCAAGAAATTAACCTGTTGCCAGGAAATTGGCATTGACCTGTTCGGCTTTTCCTGTCCACTTTGCATCCTGCATAGTCAGAGTCTGAATAGCCAATTAATGAAAAATTAGACACTCTAGGATACTAAAGTCCCAGAGTCTGTGCACCCTTGAGATATCTAAAAATTCTTTTCACAGCTATTAAATGTGATTATCTAGGGTCAGCTTGAAATCTAGCACACAGGCATGTTACAAACATTATATCTGGTCTACTGGTAGTTAAATATAACAATGAGCCAATCATACCTCTATAGCTAGTGTAATCAACTATTTTACCCTTTGTATCAAATTCTAGCTTAGTGGCTATTGACATGGGAGTTTTGGCAGTTGCATAGACTTGCATATCAAACTTCTTCAATAGTTCTTTTACATACTTTGTTTGATTGATGAAAATTCCATCATCATTTTCTTTGACTTGAAGTCCCAAAAAGAAGTTTAACTCTCCCATCATGCTCATTTCATAATTTGACTGCATTAGTTTGCTAAACTTTTCACAGAACTTTTTATTAGTAGAACCAAATATAATATCATCAACATAAATTTGAACAAGAAAAATATCACATTTTTGTTTTCTAATAAAAAGAGTTTTGTCAATGGTACCTCTAATTAATCCATTTTCAAGAAAATTTTTTGATAGAGGTTCATACCATGCTCTTGGTGCTTTCTTCAATCCATATAGTGCCTTGTCTAACTTGTAAACATGATCAGGAAACTTTAGATCAACAAATCCTGGTGGTTGCTCCACATAGATTTCTTCTTCCAATTTTCCATTCAAGAATGGACTTTTTACATCCATTTGATACACCTTGAATTTTGAATGAGCTGCAAATGCAAGAAACATTCTGATAGCTTTTAAAATTTCTACTGGTGCAAAAGTTTCATCATGGTCAATTTCTTCCTCCTGAATGTATTCTTTTGCAACTAACCTTGCTTTGTTTCTAATCACAGTTCCATTATCATCAAGTTTGTTTCTGAACATTTATTTTGCACCAACTATTGATCAATCTTTGGTTATTGGTACAAGTTTCCACACTTTGTTTCTCTCAAATTCATTCAATTCCTCTTACATTGTAATAATCCAATCAGGGTCTTGCAAAGCTTGCTCAACTTTCTTGGGTTCATTCTTTGAGAAGAAACAGTTATAAAGACATTTATTTTGAGTGGCTTTTCTAGTTTATACACCACTCTCAGGATCACTAATAATCAAATCAGGAGTGTGATCTTTTGCCCATTTTCTAACTGGTGGAAGATTGATTCTTGAATTTGAAGCTTCCCCTAAATCATTGGCATTTCCTGTGTGTGAGTGAAATTCAAATGAAGAGGTTCCCTCTGAATTATTTGCCTCTGAGAAAGATTCAGATTTTCCTGATCCAGACCCTGATGAGTTAGACTTTGAAAAACGTGATTCTGTCTGTCTAGATTCTATTTGGTTAGACTTTGATTTGTTTGGAGTTGAATTTTTTGGCTCCCCCTCAGAGTTTGCAGGATCCTGTGTTGTTTTAGGAGTTATTTGAGGTTTTTCATCTTCATCTAGCTCAGAACTTTTCAAAATTTTAAATTCCAGTGTTGTAGACTCAGATTCATCATGCAATCCTGTAATCTTTTTGTCATCAAATGCAATATGAATAAATTCCATAACAATTCTGGTTCTGAGATTAAACACTCTGAATGCCTTTGTGTTTGATGCATATCCAAGAAAAATTGCTTCATCAGTCTTGGCTTCAAATTTGCTTAGATTTTCAGGATGTACATTTAGTACAAAGCACTTGCATCCAAATATGTGAAAGTGTTTCACACTTGGTTTCTTCTTCTTTATCATTTCATATGGAGTCTTTCCATACATATTGATCAAATCGATTACAATTCAAGGTTGAGAAGTCTGACACATATAAATAGCAAAGTAGATCTACAATTCATTTCTACACCTATATCGCAAACTCAAAGAACTTTTGATCTCTACATTTACATTCGAACTCTCTTATTATCTCTAAACTCTTTCGTTTCTTCTCTTCTATTTTCTACACACTACTCTCAAATAGCATCCTCAAGCTCTGCTCCAACTGTTGAAACTTATATCATTCCTAAAATAAACTTTTTGGCCATTGTAAGGGATGTAAATGATAAACTTATACAAATGTTTCACAAGATTCCTCAAGAAATCTTACTTGAAGGATGCATTACTAACCAACCCAACACTGTGTCTAGACATCTTAGAGCAGTTCTGAAACTCTGCCAACAAGGTGGAGATTGCCTTGGAGGATGGGAGCTCCAGGATTCAAGTGACCTACAAAATCCAAGAGGTCAACATTAGTTTTAATGAAGATGATCTAAACTCAAGCTTGTCACTCCCTATTGAAAAACATGATAAGGAACAAACTGATGATGAGCTGGTGGATTTCATGGAATTCATCAGATATGGTGATGAAATCAAGCTTGGAAAGCTCAACAAGAAACATGTTTGAAAACATTGGTCATTTCTGTTTGACACTCTACTGAGAGTCTTCACCTGCAAGAAGACAGGGTTTGATCAAATAAGCTCCATTGCCTTGAAGCTTGCCTATTTATTGGCCTATAACAAGAAGCTCAATATATGAATGCTCATTCTTGAGGAACTCACAACCAGGATTCCAAAGAGGGTAATGAAATATTCTTTCCTCATTTCATTCAATCAATTCTTGATTTCAAGAATCTTATCTTAATTGATTTTCCTGGAATGAACAAAAATAAAATTGGCTATTGTAAGTCCATGTCAAAAATCATTTTTCCTACATTGGACAGACGAAGCACTATGAATGTACATCTTCAAATGATACCTCACATGAGGAGTGTATTTGAAGGTTATCCACTAATGCAGTCTACATATGGTTACTTGCATAAAGTAAAGGATCCCAAGGCTACAGAAGTACCAAATGCACATAATTAATGGAAATTTAAGCCAACTGAGCCCATTCTTTCAAAACCAATAGATGCTAGTGAACCAACCTCCATATCCTATCAACAAGGTGTGGTTGAAAAGAAGAGAAAGAAGAAACTAGCTGCTAAGAAGTTGAAGTAGTTGTAGAAGATGATAGTGTACAACTTGAGTATCTTGTGGCCTCCCTAACCATGAGAAAGAAAAAGAAAAGGATCACACTAAATCACTCTACATCCTCCCAACAGGGTGTAGAGATATCACATGGATTAAACTTGCTACTAGATGATTTCTCTCAACAGGGTGCATCTATTAAAATTGGGAGCCAGCCCACACCAACCTATAATGATTCTGTACCATCAAAGGAACTCACTCATATTAATTTCAGGTGTGAAGTTGAAAAGGAGACAAAAATACACATAGGAACTTCTCTTGAAACTTTCACATTCTCTCAGGGGGACTTACCAACACTCATTTCTTTAACTTCCAATATCTCTTCACAACCAATTGTGCAAGGTGATGCACAAGAGGTTCTTTATCATCACAAATCCAATCCTCCTGGTGAGCCAAAATCAAGTGACTTGGTACATGGCACCTTGTTCATCACCCAGGACACTCATTCAGATGATGAGAGAATACACGCTGGGGTATCTCCTGATGACACCATAAAAACCATAGAGGTTTCAGGAGTTTTTACTTCAGACTTTGTGGAAAAACTGTAAAAAAAACCCGTTTGGTCTCATTCATAAGCCATTGAAGCACTTGGCGTCTTCATAGACATTGGGTTATCCAAGAGACCTCCACTCCATGCAAATGGCATCTCCTGGACAATCCCCAGCCATTCAAAGGTTGTCTCCAAGGGAGAAATCACATATCCATCCAGGGTCTATTAATGACTCATCTGAAAAATTGGATGAGGAAATAGACAATGAGGGAATCACTGCCATAAGTAGTGATCCTAGCTCTAACTTCTTGTCAAAATGACCAAAACTTGTGCAATATAACAGGGATTCAGGACCATCAATTGTGCCATTTTGTCTGAAAATCAATTAGAAGACTTACATGGTAATCAGTTTGATGGGTTCTATCACTCCGTACAACAACTCTTGACTTCTCACCTGCCCAATAAGGATTATGATGCTAGTCTTCTAGAGTATGCAAAAGATCAGGAGGAGATCAAAGACAAAAATGAATCCATGGCTGAAGAAGGAGATGCCAATATTGATGAATGGTTGGATGTTAAACATGAGGTGAAAATGGAAGAGATGCTCTAATGAACGTGGGAGAAGTACTTAACTTCTTTGGGATCTTGCTCCAAGACCTTCACTCCCTTAACCATTTATGATGCCATCCATGAGGCTGTCAAGGTTCAATTTCAGGCAAACCATTACCTTGCAAGAGGCCTTCCATCTGAAATTACAGATCATAGGGAGAAGATTGAGAAAAGAATTGAAAGAATCTACAATAACGCCAAAAACATTCCTGATGTTCCCAAATACAAGAATGAAACCTCATCTTTCAAATCAAAAATCAATGAGATGCAGACTACGATGGAAGGAATGGAAAAAGTATTCAAGGATATGGTTGAAAGTACACATGAACAGAGACAAGACAGTATAAGAGTAAACTCAATGGTGGAGGTTCTCTAGAAAAACATGCATGCTGATATAATGCTAAAAGATGTCAAGCTCCATGAGAAGTCTCCACTACAGGTTGATCTCTATTATCAGTCTAAAGCCAAGGATGAACAATCATAAAATTATACTATTGCTAGGCTCATTGAAAAGGTGGAGAAACTATATGAAACTCACCAAACTCTCTCCAACACTATAAATGAAGTGGTTGCAAATGTAAGCTCTTTGCAAAAAGAAGTAAACTCTTCTATGTCTGATCAAAGTTCCTCTCTCCTCCAAGTATCAAATTAATTGACATCAATTCAGACTCTACTTTCAACTCTAACAAGATTAAGTCAAGCTCTAACAGTGCAAATGCCACCTCATATTCAGCCGAGTCATTCATCATTCCTACCCAAATGACAAGATAACAACCCTAACGGGGAGAAGGAAAGAAGGGAGGAAATTGAAGTTGAAAGACAGAAAGCTGTGATGGCCACTCTAAGAAAAGAAGTGTTGAAGCCTAATGTAGACAAAGAGTTCTTACTCAACTTGAAAGCCATGAAGGCACAAGTAAAAGGCCATCACTGGGAATACAAGAAATTATTGGAGAATGCTATCGTTACAGTGAGAGGGGTTAAATTTGAGAAGAATGGAATTTTCTACAAGGAGCCAGTAATGCAGTTGGAAACTGGCTACTTCAAAGTTTCTCCAGGACTCTTCAAGCAGCTGTCCTTCACAGAGCTTGAGAGTCTATACAAGGCAATTGAAACAGTGACTCAGGAAGATGTGGAATTGAAACAATAACAAATAGCTCCTCTACTGCCAAACACACTTCTTGAGGCCTATTGTGATTAGTGCATATTTTTGCATATTTTTATACCTATTTAGTGTTTGCTTTAGTATTTTTAATTAATTAATTTGATGCATTTTCATAATTTTGTAGATATTTTATTAAATAAGAAGAAAAAGGAAGAAAATGGGACAAAAGTGCAAGAAATGAAAATAAGGAAATTTGAGCCAAGTCATCAAGCCATTTTCAAGCCACCAAGCTATACTTGGAGTCAAAGCAAAGAACAAGTGGATGGATAGAGATGAAGGGATAGGATTTACCCAATACCCTAATTTTGTTCTATAAATACTCCTCTTCTCCCATTGTATTCTCAACTTTAGTTGTACCCTAGTTTTACTAGTAGCCTCTCTTTTAATTTTCTAGATCTAGTTTTTAACTCTATCAAATATTGTAAACACTTTTCATATTAATACAAGTCTTTATTTTCTTTTATGCTAGTCTCCATCTTCATCTTTTATAAATCTTAGTTTCTTTTATGCTAGTCTCCATCTTTTCTTCTTTAAATTTATGGCTATGATATCTTTCTAAGTACCACACGTTATATACTTGGGAAATGAAATAAGCCCTTTTAGATTAATATTCTAGATCTAGTTTACTTAATCTCTCTACTTTAATCCTTAGTTTTAATTTTTATTATCTTGTCATGAGCCCTTTAAATCTCTATTTTAAATGTGGGTTTATTGATTTTAGATCTTTAACTTTGTTATTGTTGGTTCTTGATTCTAGATTGCAGATCTTAGTTTCTCTTTCTACTTACATCTTATCTTCTTTCTTTTTAGATCTATTTTTTATATATTTCGTGGTTGAGCTCCTAACTAGATCTCAATTCTATTATTGGGTTTGATTCACATACCTTTTACATTTACTTGTTTTCAAGGCTCAAGTCTTTACTTTTAGTTTTAGATATAATTTTAGTAGTGTTAAAATATGATCTTTAATTTTTTAAGATATAATTTACTAACTTACTTGTTTTTTTCTTTTATTAGTATAAACAAAATTCAACTCAAAATTAAATTCTTTAATTCACCTAAATTAAATTTTAAGGATCGCGAAATTAATTTAGTCCTTGTGTTTCGAATCTTAAAATACTAAAATGAGATCGTGTACTTGCAATAATTTTAAAATTAATATTTTTAGCACATCAAGTTTTTGGCACCGCTGCCGGGGATTATAATTATTTTTCGCACCTTAATTTTTAATTTTTTGAATTAGTTTTACTTGCTCTCTTTGTTTGATTTTTCAGAAAATTAGAGATTCGGAAAGCTCGTTGAAACGTGAAAATTGCCCAGACTCGAAGAAATTTTTGGAAATCATTTTTTTCGGTAATATGTATCTCTCTATTTTCATCTTTTCATCACGTAGTTATAAAAAAAATCAAAAAATAAATATTCAAATAACAAAAAAAAATAGTTAGTTAAATACACACTAGTTGCATCATGCATTTAATCACTTGGGAGCATATCATCTAGATTTTATTTTCTTGTTTTTAATTTTTCGTACCTTAAATTGTGGTGATTGCTGGAGGGGCCAAGGTACGTTAAATTTCTTCTTTTCTTTAAATTAGGACCCATAGTTTAAGCACCATAATTATTTATCGCTTTTTATAACTCATTGTATGTTGCATCATTTAAATAAATTTTAAGTGCAAAACTCAATCACAAGACAAGGGGAGAGATTTCATAACTCTTTCCTTAGCCCACAACAATTAATCTCTCATCTTGCATTACCCTAGCCTTTTTAATAAAATGAATTAGACGTTAGCCCTAGGATTTTGCGCTCAACTAGGAAGAGAATCTAAAATGAACAAATCTCTAAGTATTTATTCGTTGGTGTCTATGCTAGCGAAAGCTTACCTGACCATTTGGATTGGTGTCTTAGGAAGGTGTTTAGCCTCTTGAAAATGCTTGCACTGACCTGGCCAATCAGGACGAATACTTTTATTTTTATGAGTTTTAGTATTATCTTGTTGTTAGGAGAAAGGTCTAGTTCATTTTAGGGAACCCTATATTTAGAATTTTTTTCTTTCGATTTTCCACCTTTTCTTTTGAATGTTTAAATTCTTTCACTTATTTGCTACGTGTTTATGCGAACTGCTTGGGCTAGGAATGAATCATCTAGATTAGTAAGACCGATTGAGTTGTCTTCTTCTTCTTTTGATTCCGAACCCGTAGAAGTTAGTGAAACCATAGTAAACATGGTTTTTCCCCTTCGAAACCGCTGTTACCCCGCCCGATCGTCCCAACCATCTTCTATCAATCTTCCTCCGGTTAATGGTAATAATTTTGAAATTATGGCTCACCATATTTACATGTTACCTAAATTTACTGGGAGTGATGGTGATGATCCATATCTTTTTATTCACGAATTCGAGGAGGTTTGTGCCTTGCAAAAACTCCAACAATTAACCGAGGACTCCATTAGGCTTAGACTAATCAACTTTGCTTTAAAAGAAAATGCTAAAAAAATGGTTGTATAGTCTACCAGTCAACTCTATTTCTACGTGGGAGGGATTTGTAGTCATATTTCTAAAAAAAAAATTCCAAACCACAAGACTACAAAAATCATAAATGAGATTAACCAATTTCATCAAAAAGAAAATGAGTCATTTTGGAAATATTTTGATAGATTTAAAAATCTTGTATCCCAATGTCCCCACCATGGAATAGAGAAATGGAGACTTTATAAGATTGTCCACGAAGACTTAGATAGTCCTACCACTGCCTTGTTAGAGTCTATGTGTCAAGGTAAATTCATGGTAAAAGATGAGGATCAAGGTTGGAAATTTTTCGAGGAACTAGCAGAAAAGACAATGTTGTGGGAGACCACTAGGGAGCCTGTTAAGTCTAACGAGTCACCTAGTTCATCATCTAGGGGTTTGCATTCTATTGGTAACTTCATTGCAACCGAAGCTAAACTAACTACGCTCACTAGAAGACTCAAAGCTTTAGAAACCATTGGATCTCCCCCAAGAGTATCCATGTGTGCAAATCATAATTTCCTAAATTAAGGACCCCAAAACTTTCCCTGCTTTGAGAAAACTAATGCTATGTTTCAAACCACCCCTATGATTGATCCATTTGCACCTACTTGCAATTTTGGGTGGAGAAATTACCCAAATTTCTCATGGAATCAAGGTCAAAATTACCAAGCCCCTCAACCCAATTTTCAAAAGCCCAACTCTAACTCTTATCCAAATTCAATTCAAACACTTTTAAACCCACCCAATTTTAATGACTCGGATAAGAGACTTAGTTCCTTAGAGAAGATTATTGAGGCGTTGTTAAAGTCCCAAACGAATTTAACTCAATCCCAACAAACTTTCATGCAGACTATGACTCAAGATAGGAAAATATTAAATGTCAATTCTCAATCCATATCTAAATTAGAGGTCCATATTAGTCAATTAGCCAATACCATTTGTGAGCGGAGAAAAATAAGTTCCCTAGTCAAACTGAAGTCAATCCTAAGTTTCCTCTCAATCAAAGACCTCATGAGGGTATTAACATTATAATTTTTCTTAGGTGAGGAACTCAAGTTGACAAAAAGGTTGGAATTGATTCCAATGATGAAAAGGAATTGAATTCTAAACCTAGTCTCTCTCCTTTTATGCCTAGTCAAGATCAACCAAATCAACTCAAAATTTCAGAGTCACTAGGATCATCTAGTGAACTTTCTTCATCTATCAAGCCACCTTCAAAACCTATCTCTGACATGTCTAGTGAAATAGTCTTTAAACCAAAAGCTCCTTATCCTCAAAGACTCATTTTGAACAAATAATCTGCTCAATTAGACCAAATTTTGGAAGTTTTCAAGCAAGTCAAGATAAAAATTCCTCTTTTAGATGCCATTCAACAAGTTCCTTCTTATGCCAAGTGTCTAAAAGATTTGTGTACTCACAAGCGATCCACTCATATCCCTAAAAAGGCCTTTTTGAACACTCAAGTTAGTTCAATTCTCTCAAATGAAATTCCCGTGAAATATAAGGACCCCGGTTGTGCTACAATTTCTTGTGTCATTGGCAATACCTTGGTGGATAAAGATTTACTTGACTTAGGAGCTAGTGTGAATCTCCTTCCATTTGGTTGTTTATCAAGCCCTAGGTCTAGGTGAACTTAAGAAGACAAACATGACACTTCAACTAGCTGACTGTTCTGTCAAAATGCCTAAGGGAATAATAGAATATGTGTTGATCAAGGTTGGTGATTTTATCTTCCCAGTTGACTTTGTTGTTCTTGAGATTCAACCTGTCACGAATCCTAAAAACCAAATTCCCATCATTTTAGGAAGATCCTTTCTTGCTACATCCAATGTATTGATTAATTATAGGAATGGTTCAATGAAACTCACTTTTGGAAACATGATCATTGAACTTAATATTTTCTATGTAGGAAAAGAACGGAATGATCTTTATGAACAACCAATAAGGGTTAATGTGGTCAACAACTTTGTCACATAGTCTAGCTTTGAGGATAGTGAAATCGAGCCTCTTCTTAGGGAGGATGTCAAGGTCAACTATGAGAATAATCAAGAATTTCATGATTCATTACAAGATTTGATCTCAATAGAGTTGTTAGAAGAATTGAATTACATTTGTTCAAATTGGGAAACTCTGCCCGAGAATGTTTGTGTTGAATCTGGGCACGTTGCTAGGAGTCCCGTAGGTGACCCACTTACACTTGACTCGATGTTTCCTCACCCCAAATTTGACCAAGGTTCCCTAGAAGAATATGAACCCCTTTCTTATGACATTCCTAGTGTTTTGAAACATGATCAAATATTAAAAGTCTTTAATTTGCTTAAACAAAATGAAGAAACATTAATATAGTTTATGAAAAATAGTAGTGATCGATACATGTCTTATAGGGTTGAATGAGTGCTCATTTCTAGAGAAAGTCTTTTCTAATCAAATTTTTTAAAAATGTCTTGAGTCTTTCTCGAAACTTTACCCTATTTTTCCATCTGGAATTGGCTTATTAAAGTTTCAATTTGTTGTTTCCCTTCGTGACATTCGGGTATGGGGAGGCAGTGTGTGTGAGAGAGTTGTGTTAATTAGAGTTATTTTTCAATATGTTGCTTCTCCTTCATCCCTTATCATGTATTTTATTATGAAATATTCATTTGATGATGTACAAAATACTAGAACATGATTTAGTATAGTTCATTTGTAATAAGTCTTTCTAGTTTCTGAATTTTATAATCAGAGTCTAGTTAATCAATATTCTTGTTCTTGGAAAATTTTCTGTAGAAAGTGAAACCAGAGTTTAGATGGAGATCAGAGTCTAGGAGGTGATCAGAGTCTATAGACTATCAGAGTCTACAATCTGTCAGAGTCTACAAATGATCAGAGTTTATAGTCCATCAGAGTCTATAGTCTGGCAGAGTCTGAAGATTTAGAGTCTATGAAGTCAAAGCTGAATTTGGAAGATGATTACAGAAAAGGGAAGTCTTCGAAGATAAAGCCAAAAATATTGCAGATATGCTATGGGAATGAAGGAGAATTGCAGAAGGAAACTGTCAACTAATGATTATGAATTATATTCCTATTATAATTTGATATTCTGTTATTAGTTGATAGGCAACTCTCTATATTAACACTCTATGTAACCTAATTATATTGTATGAAATAAGTCAAAGTTTTTAAGAGCATAGAGATAGAGAGAGTTGATATGAGAAACAAAGAGAAGCTGCTAGGGTTTGTGTACACCTTAGGAGATTTTGTATTTATACATCAATAATACAAACATTTTTCATTCATATCTTTGTGTTTAATCTTTGTTCTATATTCAAGTTTTTAATTCATACTGAGTTAATTTTAATCAGGCAGAAAAAGCACACAAGTATTAAACCCCCCTTCTACTTGTGCAACTGGGAAAACAATTGGTATCAGAGCCTAACGTTTAAAATCGATGAAAGATGTCTGGAAACAAATATGACAATTCCAAGATTCTTATGCTTAAGAAAAACGAGTACACCCACCGGAAGGTTAAGATGCTGCACCATCTGAAAGCTACAGTCCCTGACTATCTTTAAAGGATTCATGAAGGACCCTATGTGCCCTTAAAGCTTGTGCCTCAAATCATTGAAGAAGGTAAAGTAACTGAAGAACACTTCATTAAAAAGCCAAAGGCTGAATGGACAAAAGAGGACAAGGAGAATTTTTTTAAAGAGGCAAAGGTCAAAAACATTCTCTTTAACAATTTGGATTCTGTTCTTACAAACTATGTTATATCATGCAAAACTGCTAAGGAGATGTGGACAAAACTTGAAGTGTACTATCAAGGGACTAAAGATGTCAAGAAAAATGCTAGGTCTTTGCTAATTCAGGAATTTGAGTATCTTGAAGCTAAATCTGGAGAATCTATTACTGAGATGTATGATAGCTTTACAAAACTCTTGAATGAGATGGCTATGCTTGGTAAGGTTTATGATTCTGAAAATACAAACACTAAGTTTTTTAGAGCACTTCTTGAAGAGTGGGACAATAAAACAACAGCCATAAGGGAAGCTAGAGATTTAGATGACATATCTCTAGAAGAATTTTATGGTAGACTCAAGACATATGATTTAGAGATGCAATAGAGGAAGAATAAGAAATCTGTAAAGAAAATCTGTGGCACTCTTAATGGAGTCTGAGAAAGAACAACATGAACAACCCGTAGAAGGTAGAATCAAGGATTTAAGAAAGAAGGGTAAAGCTGTAGAGGAGTCAGAGTCTACTGACACAGACTCTGATTCTGATGAAGAGATTGATCTAAGTCAAATGATGACTATGCTTTCTAAAAAATTTAAAAGAATGAAATTTAACAAAAGAACTGGAAAATTTAGCAAGAGGCCATTATTCAAGAAGAAAGATGAGAAGGTTGAGAAGAGCAAGAATATTATAATCAAACTTGACAATGCAAAGGTCAAGTGTTTCAACTGTGGAATATTAGGGCACTTTGCTAGTGAATGCAGAAAGTTAAAAAGTCAAGGAAAAGGGAAATCACTTCTATCAACAGGAAATGATTGGGCATATTCAAGCTCAGAAGTTGAAATTGATTATGAAAATCTAGCATTGATGGTATCATCCTCAAGAAAATCACAATCTCCCAAAGGACCCTCATTTCCTAAAACTCAGGAATCAATCTTCACTCCTGAATCCTTACTCAATTTAGACACTAATGGTATAGAAATTATGCAAAGTGAGGTTAATAAAATAATGATAAATTGTAGATCTCTCACTAGCGAAAGTGAAAGGTTAAGAGAAGAAAATTTAACCTTGACAAACATGAATGATCATTTAGAGTCTGAGTTAGAATTAATGGAACAATACAAGAAGGATTCTGAGAAATATAGTCATAACTACACTGAAATTTTAAAAGCCTTTGACTATATTAAGAAAGAACTAGAGGAAGAGAGACTTAAGTTCAGAGTCTGGACAGACTTTGGAAGAAAAGTTCAGGAAATTCTCAATAATCAACATGTGTGTCAAACTACTGGTCTAGGCTATGACAAAAGTCAAGGAAAAAGACCTATTATTGAGAGTGTTAACATTGATGAAGCTAGTCAAATTAATAAGACTAAGGATAAAAGTACCTTTATCCCTGTTAAGTTTATGACTTCTGAATTAAAGAATGAATTACCTAAAGAAAGTACAAACTCAGTTGTCAATTTTCCCTCTGTTGTTGATAAAAAGACAGATGAACCATGATCAAATAAGTCTAAGAAAAACATTAACATAAGGTACTTGTCTAAGTCTAAGTTAAAGGAGAGGCTAGAGAACTTATCAGAGTCTACCAAAACTTGGAGAAATAGGAATGGTAAGGAAGGAATACACTAGGCTAATAACTATCAAAAGGATCCTAATGCTTCTAGAAAGAAGTGTTACAGATTTGGCAACCACAACCATTTAGCTCTAGACTGTAAAGCAAAAATTGAGAAGAAATCAGAGTCTATTCCTTTACAGACTCTGAAAAGTCACTACATTCCACAGAAGCCTTGTTATCAATGTGATAGCATATTTCATTCTAATTATATATGTAGAGACTATCATGATTTGTATTACAACTTTTATGAGCTAAAATATTCAATTGATAAAAATTGGTATGACACTGTCAAGACTCCACCAGAGTCTAAAGCAAAAAAGGAGACTTGTAAAACAAAAATGAAGAATTATAAACCTGTTTTATCCAAAGTTAGTAGAAAAGGATCCAAAACTGTTTGGATCCCCAAAACATCTAACTAGTTGTTTTAATGAATGCAGGGAACTAGGGAAAAGAAATTGACCCTAATCCTGGACAGTGGATGCTTAGGACACATGACTGGAAAGAAATCCCTACTTACAGACTTTGATGAGATGGTTGACCCAAAAGTATCCTTTGGAGATGGCAACAAAGGACAAACACTGGGATATGGAAAGATTGTACTTGGGAATGTCATCATTGAACAAGTAGCTCTAGTTGATGGCTTAAGGCATAATTTAATAAGCATAAGTCAACTTGGAGATAAAGGTTACCATACTGGCTTTGACAACAAAGAGTGTCTTGTGACT
>QRFB01002446.1:19230-34981 GCA_008931105.1 Oenanthe javanica
AAGTATCCTTTGGAGATGGCAACAAAGGACAAACACTGGGATATGGAAAGATTGTACTTGGAAATGTCATCATTGAAGAAGTAGCTCTAGTTGATGGCTTAAAACATAACCTAATCAGCATTAGTCAACTTGGAGATAAAGGTTACCATATTGGCTTTGACAACAAAGAGTGTCGTATAACTCACAAAGAAACAGACATTTTGGTTTTCAAAGGGCACATACATGGTAACATATATGAAGCCAGCTTGGAGGATTGTATTTACAATGAAGTCACATGTTTATATAGCAAGGCCTCAACTGAAGAAAGCTGGAATGGCACAAGAAACTATCACACATCACCTTCAAAACACTCAACAAGTTGGTTAAACATAATCTTGTGAGAGGATTACCACAGGTTGATTTTGTGCAAGATGGACTTTCTGAAACATGTCATGGAAAGCAAAAGAAAACATCATTCAAGAGCAAGACAATAAACACAATTTTTGAACCCTTTTATTTATTACATCTTGATTTATTTGGTCCAGTAAATGTGATGTCAATTAACAAAAATAAATATGCTCTTGTCATTGTAGATGATTTTACAAGATTCACATGGGTTTTCTTTCTACATTCAANGATGTCATTTAACAAAAAGAAATATGCTCTTGTCAATATAGACGATTTTACAAGATTCACATGGGTTTTCTTTCTACATTCAAAGGATGAAGCTTCACAACACATAGTAGACTATATCACTTTTCTGGAAACAAAATCAAAGAAAACAGTTAGAGTTCTAAGAAGTGACAATGGTACTGAATTCAAGAATGCAACCATTGAGGAATATGTGCATCAAAGGGAATTACTCAACAATTTTTTGCATCAGGAATACCTCAAAAAAATGGAGTTATGGAGAGAGAATAGAACACTCATAGAAGCTGCCAGAACAATGTTGGTAGAGTCTAAACTACTAGTATATTTTTGGGCTGAGGCAGTAAATATAACATGTTTCACTCAAAATTGTACATTGATTAATATGTATGAAATGACTCTATATGAGATGATAAAGAACAAGAAGCCAGGTGTGAAGCATTTTCACATATTTGGATGCAAGTGTTTTGCACTAAAAGTACATCCAGAAAATCTAAGCAAATTTGAAACCAAGGCCGATGAAGAAATTTTTCTTGGATATGCATCAAACACAAAGGCATTCAGAGTATTTAATCTCAGAAACAGAATTGATATTGAATCTATTCTTGTTGCATTTGATGACAAAAAGATTACAGGATTGCAGGATGAATCAGAGTCTACAACATTGGAATTTGAAAATTTGTAAAGTTCTGAGATAGATGAAGATGAAGAGATTCAAATAACTCCTGAAACAACACAGATTCCTGCACATTCTGAGGGGGAGACAGAAAATTCAACTCCAAACAATTCAGAGTCTAACAGTTCAGAGTCTACCCAGACAGAGTCTAGACAGACAGAATAAAGTTTTTTAGAGTCTAACTCTTAAGGGTTTGGATCAAGAAACTTTGAATTCTTCTCAGAGACAAACAATTCAGGGGAAGCCTCTTCATTTGAATTTCACTCACACACAGGAAATGCCAATGATTTAGGGGGAGCTTCAAGTTCAAGAATCAATCTTCCACCAGCTAGAAAATGGACAAGGGATCACACTCCTGATTTGATAATTGGGGATCCTGATAGTAGTATATAAACTAGAGCAACCACTCAAAATGAATGTCTTCATAGTTGTTTTCTCTCAAAGAATGAACCTATGAAAGTTGAGGAAGCATTACAAGACCCTGATTGGATCATTGCAGTGCAAGAAGAATTGAATGAATTTGAGAGAAATAAAGTGTGGAAACTTGTACCAAGACCAAGAGATAGATCAACTATTGGAGCCAAATGGGTGTTCAGAAACAAGCTTGATGAAAATGGGACTGTGATAAGAAACAAAGCAAGGCTAGTTGCAAAAGGATACTCTTAGAAGAAAGGAATTGATTATGATGAAACTTTTGCACCAGTAGCAAGATTGAAAGCTAACAAAATGTTTCTTGCATTTGCAGCTCATTCAAAATTCAAGGTGTATCAAATGGATGTAAAAAGTGCTTTCTTAAATGAGAAATTGTAAGAAAAAGTCCACGTGTAGAAACCACCAGGATTTGTTAATCCAAAGTTTCCTGATCATGTTTACAGGTTAGACAAGGCACTATATGGATTGAAGCAAATACCTAGAGCATGGTATGAAACTCTATCAAAAAAATTTCTTGAAAATGGATTCATAAGAGGTACCATTGACAAAACTCTCTTTATTAAAAAAACATAAAGCTGATATTTTGCTTGTCCAAATTTATGTTAATGATATTATATTGGGTTCTACTAATGACAAACTCTATGAAAAGTTTAGCAAACTAAGCTAGACTGCCACTAAGCTAGACTCTGACTAAAAGGGTAAGAAAGTTGACAACACTAGCTATAGAGGTATGATTGGCTCATTGTTATATTTAACTGCTAGTAGACCAGATATAATGTTTGCAACCTTGTGCTAGATTTGAAGCTGACCCTAGATAATCACATTTAATAGCTGTGAAAAGAATTTTTAGATATCTCAAGGGTGCACAGACACTGGGACTTTGGTATCCTAGAGTGTCTAATTTTTCATTAATTGGCTATTCAGACTCTGACTATGCAGGACGCAAAGTGGACAGGAAAAGCACAACAGGTCAATGCCAATTTTTGGCAACAGGTTAATTTCTTGGTTTAGCAAGAAATAACAAACTGTATCAACCACAACAATTGAGGCTGAATATATAGCAGCTACAAGTTGTTATGCTCAAATTCTGTGGATGAGAAATTAGTTACTTGATTAAGGACTAACATTCTCAAATATTCCTATGTAATGTGATAATACTAGTGCTATTAAAATTGCAGAGAATCAAGTCCAACATTTCAGAACAAAGCACGTTGATATCAGGAATCATTTTATTAAAGAACATGTTGAAAATGGTACTGTGGCACTTCACTATGTTCCAACTGACAGACAGACTGTAGACATATTAACCAATCTACTTGATGAATCTACCATTCTCAGACTGATAGGTGAGTTAGGTATGTTAAATATGTAAGTGTTCTATCATAAAGGAAGCAAGGAATGTACTTTAATTATAGTCCCTGATTTCTCAAACTATGATTTGTTCTTACAAAATTATTGAGGTACTGTATCTTGACAGAGTCTAATTCCTAGACTCTAATGAGTTGGTAGACTCTGACGAGACTGTAGACTCTGACGAGTCTGTAGACTTTGAGAATGTTATAAGTGCATAGACTCTGAAACGGTTAACATTCGCGCCTGCATACTCTGATTATGTTTAAACTGTTCAAATAACTTGAAATAGGCGGTAACAGTTACTTTTGACTGGTGACAGGATGTAGACTCTTGTGTATTGTATGCAATTTCAAGAAAATTGAATTTTTCATACAATTTACTCATTTATTTACTGAAATTTTTCTCCAAGGCAAAAATACTCACAGAGCTGTTCACGAACCCTAGCTAATTTCTTCAAGCATTTTCATCACTTTCAACTCACTAATTTCAATGTCTGCTATCTCAACTGTCATGAGGGGACCCAAAGCTATTGCATTCACCTTTGGAGACTTTGAGTTCATGACCACTAACCATGTGGTAGCCCTTGGCAACAAGAAAGGGGTAGATGCTGACTACTACCATATGATGGATTTCCTGGAACAAACTGAGCTCAGCTACATTCTGAAAGCATCTCCAATGATTCATATGGATGCTGTCTCTCAAGTTTGGAGTTTGGCCAAGGTATTTCATCCTTCTCAGGATCAACCAGGTAAAATCATGTTTACATTTGGAGACTTCACTTTTGATGTCATTGCTGATGAGATAAATTCTGTGTTTAAATTGCCTGTCAAGTCTTCTTTTGATAACATTGTGTCTGATGATGAAATAAATAGCATGTTTAAGGCAATAGGTTATTCTGCTAGTTTAGAAAACATGAGTAAAATATCTAGGCCTTACTTAAGGAAAGAATGATCCTTTTTCTTTGACCAAATTGCTAAGTGCTTCATTGGTAAGTGTAGTGGTTTTGATGCTATTACATTTATTACTTATCAAAATTGGTTACAATTTTCTGATTGATAAGGTGATCAACATTGGTGATATGTTGCTCAGTCAAATGGGAGCAAAATTAAACAATGTGCAAGATGGTAGAAAAAAAGTCTACTATCATAGATTTTTGATGCTTCTCTTGAACCACTTCATTCCTCACATGTCTGCCAAGCTTGCAGATGATTGTTGTGTGCAGGCATACAAGCAACAAAGGAGGATATTCTCTGATATTAAGAGAATTGATGAGAAGAAAAAGAGTCTACCTGCCATGGTTTACCCATAGGTAATGCAGGTAAAGCTCTCAACCTACAAACCTTCTATCTATAACTCTTCATTTTTTTGTGGTGAAATGGTTCAGGAACAAGTAATGGAGAACCCTCCTGCACCTACCCAAGTAACCAAATCCCCTTCAAATAAACAATCTTCAAAACTAAAATCCAAAAAGAAACCAAAATCTAAAAAGATTGGTACAATCAAGGCTTGTAGATGAGCTAAGTGATGATGAGCTCAACCCCCTTGAGAAACAGGTTTTTGAAGGACTCTCTTTGCTAAAAGAAGGTAACGATACACCTAATTCTAACCTTCAATACAAGTTTGTAGACTCTGAAAAGGCTATAGACTCTGATAAACCTAGGGCAGCACCTCAAGATTCTCAAATTGGGTCTCTTGAGAAATCTTTTACTCAGAAATACAAGTGGTTGAGGAAGGCTTATTCTATACATACACAAGCCTATTATTGTTACTAACCCTGTTTTGCAGGAAACAGATGCTCCCAAGGCTCCTGCAGGGCCAGAGTCTGAAAGCAAGAAAACTCCTCAACTAGAGTCTAATGTTGGGTCAGAGTCTAGACTGCCTTTAGACTCTGATTATGAGACATTTTGGGAAGGAATGCCATTGGATGCAGCCTCATGTCTCATTGATGAAATTATTACTCTACATGATGAGGTACTGCTATTTCTATATCCTTTGGTGGAGTCACTAGAAGATCCTCAACTCTACAAGACACAACAACAAGTTTTTGACCTTATCACACCTATGCAGCCCTTAGGAAGAGAATGGAGATGGAGTTACAAATGTCTGCACAAGATACTGTCACAAATCTATATAGCTACCTCTTCAACACTTCACTACAAGACAAAGCAGCTGAGCTCATAGAAGGCAGGACTAATGAAGTTCTCAAAGCACTTGGTGTGCCAGACTTTGAAAAGCAAAACACAAGAAGCCTAAAAAGCTTAAGGTCCACAATAGGAGAGAATCAAAGTTTGTTTCTGAGTTGAAAACTGAGATTCAGCAACCAGTTTTTGACTATGTAGAAATTTGGGATAAAGGAATTACCTACAGGATAACTATTGATTGGATTTTAACAATTCAGCCTCTTTCAAGGAAAGTAGTTGATTTTCTTGTCCACAATGTAAGAAAGGTGGCCAAGAAATTTATCTATCCAACCTATCAGAGTAGATTGGAACAAATAAAGGGCTCATACTATTAGAAGATTGCAAGGGAACTGCAGGATTCCTTTCACATGACTCATGCCCAGGCCATCAATACAATCCATGCAAGGACTTTTCTAAATAACAACTTGGATGCATTAAAAATGGTAGAACCATAGGAGGTAGAAGGTATTACAAGGAAGTTGGAGGATGAGACTAGTGCACCAATGGTTGCTAGTGAGAAAAATGATCAGTCTGCCTCATTAACACAAGAACCACCTAGTTAGAGGTTGAGTGGTAATGAGATAGATGAGCATGTTGTTAGGCCCTCCTTGGCAAATCTCAAATACGCTGTTGGGAACCCCAGTGATATGAGAGGACAGACTTTGATGGATACTCATGAAGACATTCCACACTCTATTCTATCAGATTCTATCCACCTTGAGGGGGAGTATCAAGCAACAACAGTCAAAGATAGTGACACTCAGACTCTGTCTTCTAATGAAGTCATACTGAAGAAATCAGAGTCTAGAGTAGACCCTGAGACTGGAATACTGGAGCCAACAGACTCTGGAAAGAAAGAAGAAACTTGTAAGGGTTCAAGGTCTGTTGCTGCTCACCCCTTGGTGGAAACCCCTAGCCTTCAGAAATTTGAAAGGGTTCCCCTCCATTAAGGTGGTTCAGGTATTGAAGCAACTATAATTTCTCTCACCCCCTCTTCTGTAGGACTTTTGAGTGTACCTATCCAAATGAGTGAAAAAATAAATGAGAGGCTGACACTGGTCCAGGCAAAAGGAGAGGTAGATAAGGCTGTAGAGAGCTTGAGTGAGAAAGAGAGAGTGGGTGCCCAACCCCACTGTGGGGATGAGAGATTAGGGTATCCTGAACCTAGATTCACTTATTCAGATAAAGATTTTCCTAAGAGTTGGTCCAATGAGTTGGGGCAGCAGATGGATGAAAATTCTTTTCTTTTAATAATGCAGATTGGAAAAAAGGAGGAGGCTCTAGCTGCACAAAAGTCATTCACACAGAGACCACAATATCATTTGGTGGATTCTCTAGCAAGAAGAGTAGAAAGAGTCATGAAGGCTTTTGTGGATCCAACTATCATTCTAACTGAGACTGCAAAATTGAAGTCAGAAGAACCACTATTGATAATACTTATAAGGGCTAGGCTCCCAAAGTCTACAGACTCTTATCACTCTAAGGATGAGTCAGATCTATAGTCCTTTTTGCAGTTTCAGAGTGTACACCACCACCAGAGTTTACACTTCCAGTTACCAAGATTGAGCTTGTTGATGAGGATTACACTTCTGAGAATGATGGACCAGTTAATGCATCTTTTGTTTATTTTGATCAGGTGTTTCCTCAGTCTTGGGAGTCTGTACGACAAAAGGGCATAGATGATAAAACAACTTTTGACTGCATTTTGGGTATTCATCAGTCTGAAAGACTTTAGGCCTTCCAGAAAAAATCTTTTCTACAAGAACATGATCACTATCCTGGTGAAGCAGATCAAACAATTGATGCAGATATTCAGATTGAGACAAAGAATGTTGTGTGACAACCCGAGTCAAATTCCGAGTCTTTTTCAAAAATCGGGTCAAGTCCCGACTTCCGAATATGAATTAAGCCAAAGTAAACTGGCCCAAATATAACAACTTGGGTAATCCACAAGCCCACCACTGGCTCCCAAAAGATCAATGATTTGTTGGTGCTTATAGTAGTAATACTTTTACTTATATACTAAAAAAATTATCCCAATCTACTCGATGTGGGACTGGGGTGTTACAAACTCCCCCACTTAAATTCCTGACATCCTCATCTGGCCGAACAGATAGCCCATAAGCCCAGATCGTACCTTTCTAGCCATTGTGGGATAATACCGGTTAGCTTCGTGTCCCCACCTCCGGACCTCTATCCATTGTGGGATAATACCATCAGCCTTTGTGTCCTCACATCCGGCAATTTGACGAATCAAGCTTTCGAGAGTTGGTTCTGATACCATATGTGATAACCCGAGTCAAATCCCGAGTCTTTTTTCAAAAATTGGGTTAAGTCCCGACTTCCAAATCTGAAAATATATCAAAATAAACTGATCCAAATGCAATAATTTGGATAATCCACAAGCCCACCACAGGCCCCCAAAAGATCATGATTTGTTGATGCACTTAGTAGTAATACTTTTACTTATATATTGAATAAATTATCCCAATCTTTTCGATGTGGGACTAGGGTGTTACAAAGTCCCCCACTTAAATTCCTGACGTCCTCGTCAGGCCGAACAGATAGCCCATAGGCCCAGATTGTACCTCTCTAGCCATTGTGGGATAATACCGACTGGCTTCGTGTCCCCACCTCCGGACCTCTGTCCATTGTGGGATAATACCATCAGCCTTCGTGTCCCCACCTCTAGCAACTTGACGAATCAAGCATTCGAGAGTTGACTCTGATACCATATGTGATAACCCGAGTCAAATCCAGAGTTTTTTTCAAAAATTGAGTCAAGTCCCGACTTCCGAATCTGAAATAAGCCAAAGTAAACTGGCCCAAATGCAACAACTTGGGTAATTCACAAGCCCACCATAGGCCCCCAAAAGATCAATGATTTGTTGGTGCATATAGTAGTAATAGTTTTACTAATATACCAAATAAATTATCCCAATCTAGTCGATGTGGGACTGGGGTGTTACATGTTGCTTCCCAATTGGATAGTGTAGTGAAGGATATATCTCATATTCAAGACAAACTTACTAGTGTTCATAATACTACTTCTCTGCTTAAGCTCAATTTGATAGAATCCATTCCCTTCAATTATCCAAAGAAGTATCTTTCAAGGATGTTATTGCTGATATCGCTGCAAATCAAGCCCAGCTTCAAACCACAGTCTCCGCTATAACTACCAAGGTTGATTCAGTGATTGCTACACAGGCCAATATCTCTACAGTACTTGAATAAATTCTGTTGGCTATTATAAGTAGTGATGATGTCAAAAAGGGGGAGAAGAAGGTGATTCCTCCAGGAGAAATAAGGATGATGTATGCAAGGATGACAAAAAAGGAGTTAAAAGGAGGAGAAATGGTGATGATGATGGTGATAGTTTTCATGGTCCTAGGGGTCCTGGTGGTGTACCGCTCAAATATTTTGGAGTTGCTATATTATCAAAATCTCAAATACATCAGTCAGGGACTGGATATGTGTTACGTCCAAAATCATCACAAAGATTTGTGTTTGTATTCTTGAGATATGAAAACGGCAGTTATTGAAACACAAAGATTCAGGGAAATAAAGATATATTATTAAATCCCTAAGTGCTACACTTCTAATCAGAATGATTAGCTTCAATGGGTTCAATCAATATTACAACATATATACAGTTATGCGAGTTTAATGAATGTCTTTAATGGAGCTCCCGTCTGTATGTCTTTTTGTTGAAGATGAATGAATCACTACTGTCCATATTGATTTAACCCATATATATTTTGTAGGCTTTTTGGAAGATGATTTCCAACAATGAACAAGTGATATGTTGCGCCTGTAGAGTGTAAGAGGTGTGCAGGTGCCACTAAAATGGTTTGTTGCGCCTTGACATTAGTTGCGCCATGCTTTGTTGTGCCACTAATCATTTGTTGCGCTTGTACTCCAATAACCCAGTGTAGGCACCACTAAATACTTAAAAAAAACTTGGTATATATTTCTTGCGTCTTTGTTTATATTTGTTGCGCCTACACTCTCAATATAGTGTGTAGGTGCCACCAAAATTGCCTTGAACTTAGGTTGCACCTATATTGTTTTGTTGCTCCTCCACACTGATTTCCTAGTGCAGGCGCCACAAAATCCTTCCCTTAAGAGTTTTGTTGCTCCATAACAATTTGTTGCACCTCTAGATATTTTATGGCACTTCACACAATGGTCCACCTGTGTAGGAACCACCAAATGTATTAATACTTGCCTTGATCATTTTCTTGAAATGCTTGAAGTAATTACTTCTTAGTTTTCACTCTTCTGGCTTGATCAACTAATTTTCTTCTGATTAATCAAGACAATTCTTTTCTTGTTGTGCTGACGCTTAGTGCACTGGTCTGGTTCACAAACGACTAACAATGAATTGAATTCCCTTGACTTCTGTTCTATTTCAACTAATTAACTTTGGATTGTTGCATTGCTTCTGATCACTGAAACCCTTTGACATCCATATTTAAATCATTACACTGTCTTTAGTCTGAAAATTTCTTAACTCTTATTTGTTGCTGGGGGCTTGAACATTTTAATGAACTTCTATCGCTGACATTCAGTAAGCCTTTCATCTTGAATGTTCTACAATGATGTATGTATGATTCTTGTTTACATGTCCTTCTGGATTCCCGTGCTGCATATTAGTATTATTTAGTTGTCTTTGTTTCTTAGTTGAGTTATCGTTATCACTATTACATACTACGTTACATTATACTTTACAATCTCCCCCTATTTGGTTGTTAGAGTTCGACAAACAAATTATGTGAGAGGATAACTCAAATGATACTTACAAGAAAAAGTAAAGTGCAGAAAGATAGTAATATTAATTACATTCTAGATTAGATTTTATATTTCCAGATTTCTTTGAGTACAATAGAAGTTTGTTCCTCTAGCCTGAACAAATAAATCTATGATCTTCTGCTTCTTTGTACTGAGTCTTGTTTGTTCTTAGATCTTGTTTCAGAGTAATTCTTTCTCAGCTCTTTTTCTTTCTACTCCAACCTTGCCTTCACCAGATCTATAGCTTCCACTTCAAGAGTTTTGACAGGAGGTGGTTCTTCTAATTTCTTCAAAACTTAAGTGAGAAATGCCGTTGAATTTGTCCTGGAGATTGAATCAAAGGCCAGAGATTGGCTCTTCGAAAACACGAACACTGTTATTCTCTTCGGAAAGCCTTTTATTCTGTCAGTGTCATGCATCGACTCTTCTGCCAGTTTCTCCACCAGAGTATCTTCAATCTTCCTCAAGGACTTTTTGTCTGATTTAATAGTGGACCTCTTCACCCTTGAAAAGACTTTTCAGATAAGTTTAGAATTGTTTCTCTTCAGTTTTGATAGCTCCTTTTTCTTATCCCCTCCATTCTTCTTGAATATGAAGTATTTTGTTCCATTTGGCTCCGTCTGAATGCAAGGTTCAGAATCTCTTATGGTTTCGAGTTTCCTCTATGCCATTCTTTCTTCTAACATACACTGGATCTTGGTAATATCTGGTTGTCTCCATGAGATATCTTCCTGATATTTTAATTTCTCTGTTCAGCCTGAATAAGTAGATCAACTCAGCAGCCTTTAGATCTTCTTCAGTTTTATTCTTCTTACTTCTGAGCCTCAGTTTTACATGGCTTGTATCCATATATTCATCTGACAAAGTTAAGTTATGAAGTGTTGTAGGTTTATAGTACTTGACCACCGGAGGTTTTTCAAATGCTTCGACACCGATTTCTATTATCTTCTTCTCTATCAGATCTCTCAATATCTCATTTATTTTATGCCCACCAAAGATGACTTTCCTCTTCAGCACATACAACTCTACTAAATTCAACTTTTCCAAGCTCTTTGTCAATAAAATCCTAGATCCCAGTGTTGTTGAATTTATGAGCATTTTCCATCCGTACATGGACGCACTTACTGACACACTTGTAATTTCTTCTAATAGCATTGCATAGAGTTCATGAACATCTTTGAATTTTTTCATCATGGTTATGAAGAGATCAAGGACTTCTCTGTCTTTCTTCTGAGTAAGATTTAACTCCTTCTTCTTCAGCAGACTCCTTGCTTCATCCCAATCAGGACCAACTTTAGCTTCTATGTCCTTCACTATATTCCTCCTTTCCATAGTGTGCTGAACTCTCTTCCATTTTCTCTTCATCAGTTCTTGAGCCTGAACTATATCTTGAGTAAAAACTTCGTCTACACCAACTAGAAGGCAGTCATTATCAAAAGCATATTCTTCTGCAAACTCCTCCTCAATATCTATTCATGGAGCCTTCGCAGTTTCTTCAATTTCCATTTCAGTCGGAATATCCATTGGCACATAAGGCTCAAATATTTCTCCTTCCTCCAGTTGCCTCGCTCCTGGACTTTAGAAGATATCTGACTCCCCCTGAGCTGTGTATTCCATGATTATTTTAGCTCTAACTTTTTCTTGTTCTAATCTCTCTCCCTTAGTTGGGTTATCCTCCCTTCTGACTGGGGTAATCTGAGTTGTTGGAGTTGGTTGAATAGAAACCCAAACTTTCTGAGCCAACAGTTGTTTGACTAGATCTTTAATTAATTTTATTTCTACTCTCTGCTGCTCTTGCACTTCCAAGATTTTTCTGATTGAGTAGTGAATTTTTGTTACTTGGGCCTCCAGATTTAAAATCCTCTAGCTGTGTGTAGTGTGTGCGATGTTTGGGGTGTTTGTATGGTTAGTGGGTGTTTCACTCCTCACTGTTTCTGTTTGAGCACAACCCTCAATACTCACACCCGGCTGATCAGGGTCATGCTTATAGCATCCTGATCTTCAGTACCTGCATTAAAATCCATATCCCTTCTATGGGTAGGTTGTCTCTTCGCCTGACCACTGTGGGTAGGATGAACTCCTTTTACAGGAACTGGGGGGTTGAGACCCAGTGTGGTCACCACTGTGGATTCTGTAATGATTGGAAAGTTTGAAGAATTCTTGATGCCACCTGAAGCCATTGAAGGCATTACCTGCTCAGAGACACTCTGAACAGGTTCTACTGCCGAAGCAGCAGATACTCTAATAATAGAGTCCACATCCCCTCTATGGGTGTGTTGTCCCTCCGCCTGACTTGATAATGTGGGGATGACCTCCTGTGTAGGAGCTGGACTTGGAATTTCCAGGGGGGTCACTACCTCAGGCAATGTAATGTATGACAATTGAGAGCATGTGGTGCCCCACGAAGCCTGTGCAGGTATTTCCACTTGAAGTGGTGATGATGCTGACACAGCTACTCCTTGAATGGAGACCTCTTCCCTTCTACGGGAGAGTTGCCTTTCCACTTCACCCCTTTGGGGAGGGAAAATATCCTGAATAGGATATGGAGATGTTAAGTCCAGGGGGGTCACCATATTTGACAATGTAATGAATGGCTCGTTAGAGTCAGTGATGCCCCCAACTGTCTGTGAATACAAGTTCTGAATTGGATCTACCAAAACAGTACTAGCTATTGTTACAATCTCTGGTTCTGTTCCCGTACCTTTCAAGATTTTATGTAATTCATAGTTAAAATAACGAAGGAAAATAAAGGTCTTAGAGATTGGAGAATCAGGTTCTTGGCTTACAGATGCCTTAGGTTTAAAATTCATTATACGACGTGTTTGAGAAGGCAGAGTTGTAGGGGATATTTGAAAAACTTCTTAAACCAGTAGGGACTCACTCCTATCATCTAACTCAATGGTTCTTTTTCTGGTTTTGGGAGATGAATGAAGTGTTTATTGTTCTCTGGCAGTGGTTAGAACTGGTTGGTCGGCCAGTTCATTGCCAGCTTTGATGGCTCTTGTGTGTGCATTGCCGTTTGAGACACAGTATGAGATATTGTGACAAATTCTTCTGTTAGAAAAGCAGAAAAGTCAAAGTCTAGAAGTGTACCTTCGTCCATTTGTTCATCAAAAATGTTAGGGATGTACACCTCTGTGGTCTGAGTCTCTTCCACTTCATCCTCAACAACTATCTCCTCTGTTGGATTTTCCGGGCTTTTCCTTTGTTCTTCTGCAGGAATTGGTTCTTGTTCATTTTCAGAACCAGCTTCATCCATTATTTCATCTTCTTGTTCAGTCCCTAGTTCTTCTTCTTCTTCAGTTACTGCTGTGTTGCCAGAGTCACTTGAAGTTTCAGCTTCATTTTCCTCTTCAGAGGTTGTTGCTTCTTCTTCTTTTGTTGCAGCTTCTTCTTCTTCTTCTGCATCTTCTTCATTAACCTATCTAATAAGAGTAAAGTAATCTCTAATAGACTCAATCATTGGAGCAGGAGTATACCAGTTAGGATAGTCAGCCTCATTCTGTAGCAACAGGATTGTCTTGAACTGAAGTGAGGGTGACTCTTCCAACTGACTGTTCTTAAACACTTGGAGTTGATCAACTCTCAGCACTTGATTCAACACCAGCTGCAAAAATCTGGGATACGGACATAAGTTCTCCATTTTTGCCTGGTTCTTGAGAATCTCTGCCATGATCAACTTACCAAAATTTATCCTTGACCTAGAGGCCACTGCATACCCAATCACCTTGTTGAACTGCGTAATTCCATGGAAGCCACCTGTCTTTGGTGCAAAGCCATGAGAAAAGATGTTGAAGAACATGTTCCACTCCTTAGGTAGGTGATTTTTGTAAATCTTCTTCGGAAGATTATTGTTTACTCTGGTGCAGTGCAGGAACATGAAAAAATTGTCTTAGTCTGCTTGAGATGGCTCATCTTCAAAATTCTCAGACGGCAGATGAAGTGCTCGATTGATGTCATTCTCAGTTATTCGCACCTTCTGTCACTGAATCTTACATGTAAAAGTTGAGATTCCATCTACAGATGTGTCCTTGGCAGACCTGTATACATGTCTTAATAAATTTTTATTCAAAGGAACATAAGTCGTTAGTGCATACCTGACTATTGAATGTTCGTTTAAAAACTAGCCCAGTTACCTAACTCTCCTGCTTCGGTCAAATCATCTACTAAAACAGATAAGTAATTAGTCTTTTTAATCTCAAAATTACCTGCCATTTTATCAAAGTGAGAGGTAATTTTTACGAATTAAAATTACTAATTAAAATTACTAATTAATATCGAATAATTTTAGTAAATTATGAACCAAACCTTAAATTTTTAAAATTACTCAGATTTTCATAAAATAAATATATAATCCACTCCTAGTAATTATAAGCACACTTTTAATTTAATTATAATTTTTAATCGATTTAAAAAAAATTAATAACCCTAGCCAATTAGTTCGATTTTTGGTAAAAATGAGAATTTTAGAAACTTGACCACAATCAATGGGACCACTTGCAAATTGACAGAATGAGTGTGGGTTCCAAAAATATGGTCTTAGATTTCAAATCGGACAAAAAATTAGTAATGATTGATTAAAAATGGTATATAAATGTGTATGTATATATATAAATGAATGCAACAAAAACCTTGGGCACCTATTTATAGGCGCCACAACACAAACAAAATTTCTTAAGTACTTTAGTTGCACCTCTACAGTTCTTACACTGTATTGGCACCTTTACTTAGCGCAACAAAAATGTTAAGGCTTAATTATGTTGCGCCTCCACAGTGTATTCACTGTGTTGGCGCCACATAAATTCCTAAAGCCTAAACTACTTAACAAAATTTTAACTGGGTTGTTTGTTTCGCCTCTATAATGGTAACACTGTGTAGGCGCAACAAAACTCAAGGCGTCACTTGATTTTCAGTTAAAAACTTTCTAAGTACTAGTGTTTAGTTATGTTGCGCCTACAGAGTGCTTGCACTGTATAGGCGCCACTAAAACGTTTAAGCGCCACAAAGTACTTATAAAATCTCAAGTTGCTCCTAGATTTTGCTTCTTTTAAATAAATAAAATTTATGAATAATTTGTATAATTAATCAATAATAATTAATTACTCACAAATATTATTTCACAAAATATTCATTAATAAAAATAATAACATCAATTGTTAAAATTAATATCATAAATAAATTATACTTCTTATTATTTTACTTTTATTTTAAATATAAGAATAAATATAAATGTTCATCCTTTTTATTTAAAATAATTTAAAATAATATTTAAATATATATAAGTGCCAAGAATTTATCATTTAAATACAAGTACTTAAATATTTTCTAAGATCAAAATTAAATAAATACCAGATTAATAAAATTATTAGGCATGCACAAGGTATTTATCTAATATTTAATCTTAATAACTGGAAAATAATTTGATAAATAAATTCACAAGTCCTAAAAATATTGAAATTAATCAACTAGTGAATTTATCCGCTTCAAATTGCAGTTTTTGATTGCTAACTAATTAATTAGTTGAATTTAACATCCCAAGTTCACAAATCAGTCTAGTGAAAGTGATTTCATCTAGTGGTTTAGTGAAAATGTCTGCAATTTGCTGCTCTGTAGGTACAAAATATAACTCTACAGTACCATTCATGACATGCTCTCGAATGAAATGATACCTGATATCAATGTGCTTGGTCCT
>QRFB01002446.1:34986-55559 GCA_008931105.1 Oenanthe javanica
TAACTCTACAGTACCATTCATGACATGCTCTCGTATGAAATGATACCTGATATCAATGTTCTTGGTCCTTGAATGTTGAACATGATTGTTTTTAATGGCTATGGCACTTGTGTTGTCACGGAATATTGGAATTTTGTTCAGCAACAGTCCATAGTCTTGAAGTTGGTTCATTATCCACAGAATTTGTGCACAGTAGCTTCCAGCAGTAACATATTCAGCTTCAGTTGTTGACATTGCAACTGCGTGCTGCTTCTTACTATACCAGGACACCAATCTTCTACCAAGGAATTGACAACTCCCTAATGTACTCTTTCTATCAATCCTACAACCTGCATAATCAGAATCTGTATAGCCAACAAGGTCAAAACCTGTATCTTTAGGGTACCAAATTCCAAGATTCAGACTTCCCTTAAGATACCAAAAAATCCGTTTAATAGCTATAAGATGTGATTCTTTAGGGTTAGACTGAAACCTAGCACACAAGCATGTAGCAAACATAATATATGGCCTACTTGTAGTTAATTAAAGTAGTGAGCTGATCATACCTCTGTAGCTTGTGATGTCTACCTTCTTATCAGGTTCATCTTGATCAAGCTTAGTGGCAGTTGCCATAGAGGTTTTGGCTGATGATGCATCTTCAAGACCATACTTCTTCAATAGATCTCTGATGTACTTGGTCTGGAAAATGAAGATTTCATCTTTCCTTTGGCTTACTTGGAGTCCAAGGAAGTAATTCAGCTCTCCCATCATGATCATTTCATACCTACTCTGCATTAGCTTAGTAAATCTACTACACAACTGATCATTAGTAGAACCAAATACAAAGTCATCCACATATACTTGTACTAATATCATGTCATTTTTGTGCATTTTATAAAACACAGTCTTAACTATGACACCTACCATATCCGAGGTGCTTGCTTTACGCCATAGAGTGCCTTGAAGTGAAAGGAATACAAAATCTGTGAATTCTGGATCTTCAAACCCTGGGGGTTTTTCTACATACACTTCTTCTTCAAGCTCTCCATTCAGAAATGCACTCTTCACATCCATTTGATAAATTTTAAAGTTGGAATGTGATGCGAATGCTAGAAACATCCTGATAGCTTCAAGCCTTGCCACTGGTGCATATGTTTCATCATAATCTATTCCTTTTTCTTGGGAATTACCTTTGGCAACCAGTCTGGATTTCTTCCTCGTAACAATGCCATCTTCATCCAGTTTATTTCCGAATACCCACTTTGTGCCAATTATTGACTTGTTCTTTGGCCTGGGTATCAGCTTCCAAACTTTTTGTCTCTGAAACTAATTGAGTTCTTCTTGCATAGCTATAACCCAATCTGGATCTTCCAGTGCTTCTTCCACTTTTTTTGGCTCTATTTCAGAGATATAACAAGAGAATAAACATTCATTTTGAGAAGTACGTCTGGTTTGGACTCTAGCATCTGGATCTTCTAGAATCAACTCAAAGGGATGAGCTCTACTCCACACCCTATGTCAAGGAAGATTTGCCCTAGAAGATTCAGCCTGATTATCATTAAAGTGCTGAGACCTGCTAGTAGATCCTTCAGTTGCTCACCCTGAGCTGTTGCTTGGTTGAGAATAAGAGTCTCTGCCACTACTAGTAGTTTCTGTGAATCTTCCACTATTTCCACTACTAGGGTTAGAATCATCATTGTTGTTATTCTCACTTGATACTTGATTTTCTATTATAGCTTCTGGTTCTACTTCACCTTCGTCTGAGTTCATATTTTCAAACTCCAGAGTTTCAGTGTCGTCTGTTGTTTGTAGACTTGGGAGCTTGAGATCATCAAAAGTTGCATTCATGCTTTCAATGACCTTCTTGTTTTCAACCACATAAACCCTGTATGCCTTAGATTCCAGAGAGTTGCCAAGAAATATGCCTTCATGAGTCTTGGATTCGAAATTTCCTAGATGTTTATCATCTTTCAGTACAAAGCACTGGTCTCCAAACACATGAAAATATTTCAGTGTTGGTTTCTTGTTTGCCATCAACTTATACGGAGTCTTGTCATGATCTTTATTTACCAGGGTACGATTCTGAGTGTAACAAGTTGTGTGGACTGCTACAGCCCAAAAGTATAGAGGTAACTTAGCTTCATTCAGCATTATTTTTGCTGCTTCAACTAAAGTTATGTTCTTCCTTTCTACCACTCCATTTTGTTGTGGAGTTATGGGTGCTGAATATTGTCTTGAAATCCCTTTCTCAATACAGAAATCATTCATGGTTATATTCCTGAACTCTGTTCCATTGTCAGACCTAATTTTCCTGATAGGGAAACCAGCTTCTAACTCTATCCTCTTTATGTGATCGATAATTGTTTGAGGGGCTTCATCCTTTGAGGCTAGAAACAACACCCACGTGTACCTGGAGTAGTCGTCTACAATTACTAGTGCATATCTCTTCCTTGATATAGACATGACATTGACTAGACCAAATAAATCCATATGTAGAAATTACAGTGGTTCAATAATGTCTGATAAATCTTTGCTTCAGTGAGATGTTTTCTTTGACTTTCCCTTTTCACATGCTTCACATAACCCTTCTTGACAGAATTCCATCTCAGGTAAACCTCTAGCCAATTCCCTCTTAACTAAAGAGTTCATTTCCTTGAAGTTCAGGTATGAAAGTTTCTTATGCCATAACCAACTGTCCTCTGTTGAAGTTTTGCTGTAAAAACATTGAAATTCGCCTTTGCTTGCAGAGAATAAATCAGCTACAAAGAGATTTCCCTTTCTCACTCATTGAAGAGAAAGCTTCGCATCTTTCCTGTTTTGGATTGCACATCTTTCTTTCTCAAATGTTACTCTGTAGCCCTTATCAGTGAACTGACTGATACTCAGAAGGTTGTGCTTTAATCCGTCCACAAGAGAGATATTTTCAATGATAACATTTCCAATTTCCAGATTGCTAAATCCCGTTGTGAATCCGTTGTTGTTATCTCCATAGGTCACTATCGGGCCAACTTTCTCAATCACATCTGATAGCAGGGACTTATCACCGGTCAGATGCCTTGAATAGCCACTGTCGAGAATCCACATGACACACTATTTCTTTACTATGCCCTGCAACCACAGATTGATTACTTTTTCTTTAGCACCCAAATTTGATTGGGTCCAAGAGGCTTAGATAAGTAAACAGATTTAGCTGCAGAAAATTTCTGGTCCTTGTCTTTCTTATCGACTGTGCCCTTGCCCTTTGGTTTAACCTTGACAGGAGTGTCTTTAGGCTTAGAGACAAGGGCTTCCTTCCTAGACTTAGGAGGACTAGCAGTCTTTGCCCTAACATGCTTTCTATTCATGTTCACATTTGTATTCATGCAAGTACTAAATGATGTATTCATTAAGTTTATGTATGCAAACATGATGTTGAAAGCACATGGCATGCATCCTACTTTACCACACGGTTGATGAGGGATAGACATGGCAAACATGGTAAGCATATTAGAAGTTTCTTCTTTTACTACTTTTATCTTTTGGCATGCATGCGTAAGATGACCAGTAGAATTACAATTATTACAAACTTTTCTAATAGCTTTGGGAGAGTAGGCATAATCATTTTTCTTATTAACACCTATCTTGCCATTTCTGTTAGCTTTCTTCTTTTCATTTTTGTTGCCTAAATCACTTTTAATCTGTACCTTAGGTTCTACAATTTTTACAGATTTCTTAGGCAACTCCTTTTTACTTTCTTCCTCTCTTTTTTTATCCTCAGCAAAGATTTCTTCTTTCATTAAGATCTGTTCTTCATCTAGGGTTCAATGACAAATTTCTTGTATAGGTGCTTAACGACATTTTTTAATACATGTGGAATGTCTTACTTCACATGATTTTTCTTAGCAATTGATTCCTCATGTCTCTTTCCTGCCTTTTTATCATAGTCAAATCCAATTCCAGTTTTCTGACCTATGTCCTGTTTATCTATTGCCTCCTTAACAAGATTAGAACATTACTTATAAGCCTAAAGTTTTAACTCTAACTCAGAAATTTTATTCCTAAGAGCAGTTTCTACTTCTTGGTTGAATTTGTCTCTATTCTGGAGATATTCTATCTTCTGCTTCAGATCTTCTAAGTTAACACATGCAAGCTCTGCTGTACCTTCTATTAGCAGATCAATCGTATCCCACAATTGTTTGGCACTGGTGCAATTAATCATTTGATTCTGCATTATAGTGTCCAGTGAATCCATTAGGATACATTGAAGATGGTTATCCCATCCAACTCTATCTTTATCAGTGTCAATGTACTCTGAAGGCTCCTTTGGGGTAAATCCTTGATGAATCTGTTCGCTGTCATCTGAGACTGTTTCTGGTGTCAGCTTCTGAGGTACACAGGGTCCATTTTCCAAAATTTCCATGTATTGAGAATTAGCTGATTTAATGAAAGTGGACATCTTCTTCTTTCATAAAATGTATTCATTTTTATCAAAGGCTGGGATTTTGATGCTACTAAGTTTTTGGGTACTCATGGTTGTGAAGAATTTTAAATCTCAAGAAATAATTAATTTCTTAAAAATTAAAATTAATTCGAATAAAAATTGAATTTCGAGAAATATTTTTTTTCCAAATTCTTGATGATTGATAGCCTTCTAAAATTAGTGTATTTAAAATCTTTAAAAAAACTGAATATTGAATTTTCTTTAAAATTAAAGAGATTTCAATATAATTTTTTCTAGATCTAAAAATGCACTTTTTCGTAAAACTATTTTTGGATCTTGATTTGTAACTTCAATCAACAAGCTTTGATACCAATTATTAGGTCCAAAATCATCATAGAAGGGGGGTTGAATATGATATGGTAGATTTTTCGTTTAATTGCGGAATAAGTGTTTGTGTTCTTGAGATATGAAAATGGCAGTTATGAAACACAAAGATTCAGGGAAATAAAGATATATTATTAAATCCCTGAGTTCTACACTTCTAATTAGAATGATTAGCTTCAATGGGTTCAATCAATATTACAACAGATATACAGTTAGGTGAGTTTAATGAAATTCTTTAATGGAGCTCCCGTCTCTATGTCTTTTTGTTGAAGATGAATGAATCACTATTGTCCATATTGATTTCACCCATATATATTCTGTAGGCTTTTTGGAAGTTGATTTCCAACAATGAACAAGTCCTATGTTGCGCCTGTAGAGTGTGAGAGGTGTGCAGGCGCCACTAAAATGGTTTGTTGCACCTTGACATTAGTTGCGCCATGATTTGTTGCGCCACTAATCATTTGTTGCACTTGTACTCTAATAACCCAGTGTAGGCATCACTAAATACTTAACAAAACTTGGGATATGTTTCTTGCACCTTTGTTTATATTTGTTGCGTCTATACTCTCAATATAGTGTGTAGGCGCCACCAAACTTGCCTTGAACTTATGTTGCGCCTATATTGTTTTGTTGCGCTTGCACACTGATTTCCTAGTGCAGGTGCCACAAAATCCTTCCCTTAAGAGTTTTGTTGCTCCATAACAATTTTTTGCGCTTCTAGATATTTTGTGGCGCTTCACACAATGTTCCACCTGTGTAGGAACCACCAAATGTATTAATACTTGCCTTGATCATTTTCTTGAAATGCTTGAAGTAATTACTACTTGGTTTTCACTCTTCTGGCTTGATCAACTGATTTTCTTCTGATTAATCAAGACAAATCTTTTCTTGTTGTGCTGACGCTTAGTGCACTGGTCTGGTTCATAAACGACTAACACTGAATTGAATTCCCTTGACTTCTGTTCTGTTTAAGCTAATTTACTTTAGACTGTTGCATTGCTTCTGATCACTGAAACCCTTTGACATCCATACTTAAATCATTACACTGTCTTTAATCTGAAAACTTCTGAACTCTTATTTGTTGCTGAGGCCTGAACATTTTAATGAACCTCTCTCACTGGCATTCAGTAAACCTTTCACCTTGAATGTTCTGTTTACATTTTAATCATTACACCTTGTATGTATGATTCCTGTTTACATGTCCTTCTTGATTTTTATGCTGCATATTAGTATTATTTATTTGTCTTTGTTTCTTAGTTGAGTTAGCATTATCAATATTACATACTACGTTACATTATGCTTTATAACATGGGAAGTCAAAGTCTAAGCTAGACTCTGATAAGCAAAAAAAAAAGTCAGACTCTGATGAAGCCAAAGAACCTACTTACTGGCAATATAGTCAATCTAATATATAACTGAGAGCCAAAAAGAAGACAGGACTTTGAGGCTTTCAAGAATCAGATATTGATAGAATATCAACTCTATCTAGGGATCCTCAATCATTGACAGATAGGCAATTTGAAAAGATCACACAAAAGCACTTAAATAAAGTAATGTCTTCTCAAATTGTATGTAATGTTTTTGAAAGAAAGATGACAGAAGGTATAGAGAAAGTAAAAAAATGAGATGCTTGTGTACTTCATGGAAGGAGGATCTGTTAGATGGATAAGTCAATCAAATTTCATCTTTTTCAAATAGGCTGAGGAATTGCAGTATATTAGATTTCTCCTACAAATAACTTATGAAGTAAATAAAATCAAAGAAGCTGTCACTCATAAATGGTTCAAAGAGATTGACAGGAAACTGACTCGGCACAGACAGGCAAATCAACAGATGGACAAATTTTCTTTAAAATATGTTGATTATGAAGGAAATGATCAAGTAATGCCAGTAGAAAAAAAGTAAATTAAATTTCAAGAAGGTATGGATCATTACTTTGGATTTCAACCTATGAGTGAGAAAGTTAATGTTCTGATGTTGAAGGATTTGAAAGAACAAGAAAGTAGTGCAAATGATCTGAGAATAGCTTATTGTCAAATCAAATGTTTAAATGAAGAAATTAAGAAATTAAAGAAGTATGTTGGTGAAGCTCTTGCTATTGTGGAGGAAAATATGTTGAATTCATTTTTGAAGAATAATTCAGCCTTTGAGAAGATTAAGTAAGAAGTAATTCTTTTTCCTTATACAGTTTTATTGTTCTAGAGTAATTGTTTTATTCTTTAGTTTTGACATCATCAAACCTTGATTTATGCTTACATTTTATAAAGTATAAATAGGAGGAGATTGTTAAGAAATATTCATTTGATGCTGTACAAAATAATAGAACATGATTTAGCATAGTTTATTTGTAATAAGTCTTTCTAGTCTTTGAATTTTATAATCAGAGTCTAGTTAGTCAACATTCTTGTACTTAGAAGATTTTCTATAGAAAGTGAAAGTAGTGTCTAGATGGAGATCAGAGTCTGGGAGGCCATCAGAGTCTATAGACTATCGAAATCTATAATCTATCAGAGTCTACAAATGATCAGAGTCTATAGTCTGGCACAGTCTGAAGATTTCAGAGTCTATAAAGTCAAAGCTGAATTTGGAAGATGATTACAGAAAAGGGAAGTCTTCGAAGATAAAGCCAAAAATATTGTAGATATGCTATGGGAAGGAAGGAGAATTGCAGAAGGAAACCGTCAGCTAATGATTAGGAATTATATTCCTATTGTAATTTAATATTCTGTTATTACTTGATAGACAACTCTCTATATAAACACTCTATGTAACCTAATTATATTGTAAGAAATAAGTCAAAGTTCTTAAGAGCATAGAGATAGAGAGAGTTGTTATGAGAAACACAGAGAAGCTGCTAGGGTTTGTGTACACCTTAGAAGAGTTTGTATTTATACATCAATAATACAAACAGTTTTCATTCATATCTTTGTGTTTAATCTTTTTTCTGTATTCAAGTCTTTAATTCATACTGAGTTGATTTTAATCAGGCAGAAAAAACACACAAATATTCAACCACCCCTTCTACTTGTGCAACTGGGAAAACATATTTTCTCACCATTCTCCTTTGAATATTTCTCTCTTCTGTATAAATTGAGGACAATGCATGATTTAGGTATGGAGGAGGGTGCTAGTAATGATTAAATTTTAAAAATAAATACAAAAAAATTAGAAAATTGAAAATCTAAAAATAGAAATTTTTAGTTTGAGTTGTCATATCCTCTATTTGAACTTTAGGACTAGTTGGTGTTAGCATTTGTTTTCAAAAATTATATATATGATGCCTTTTAGAGAATTTGAAATTAGTCGAGTAAGATTTTCTTTATGAAACTTGTGTCGAACGATTTTTACACCAGATTCCAAGACGACACATATGCACAAGACCTTTGTTGGAAATATTGTAAAGGGATGTTATTCGATACCTGAGAGAGCACCCACATGTTAGAATAATGTCAAATAATATTTTTGTGAAAAATAAATATATAGCAAAAATAAAGAGAATAAACTACTCCAATACCCTATATTCCTCAAAATAAACAGATGAGATGATGGGCATAAATAGAATTGACTAGTCTTGTTTTGTGGCCTTTGTTACTCGAGTAATTAAGTCGGTTGGGGTATTTCAAAACCTTGTTCCCTAAGATCAAATGGTTTGGGAGTCATTAACCCAAAACTCGCTACATGGGTAACACAGAAAGCCTAAGAAAAAAAACACTATACATTTGATTAAAAAAGGAAAAAAAAGAAGAGAAAAGATAAAAAAAAGGCTATATATATGAATTTGTGATATTTGGCTAGATACTTGTTTTGATAGATATTGGGTCAGTTCAATATTGGTTGAAAAAGAGAAAATATTCTTATGCAGTTCATCTATCAGAGGCCTTAAATTCACTACACACCTTGAGATTTTTTGTAAACATTTAGATTTGACACCAGTATATTTAAATTACCTATAATTCGGCTATTATTAGAAAAGTCTTTTCAGGCATGTATTTTTCCTATAAAATCTTTTTATTAAACACCATTGAATACTAGAGTGAAAATTGAGTCGGGACAATTACTGGAATTATCTCTCGGATTTTATGGGTATATCTTCTGTAAACCATTAAGAGACAACACTCCTCTTGTAGAGAACATCTTTGAATTTAACGGGTTGGTAAACCTATAATTACCCATCACACCTACAAAAAGGAGCCTAGGACTTTTCTTAGTCTGTTTTTTAACTTTTGATTTTACTCAAGGACGAACAAAGATAGGTATGAGGGCATTTGATTAGTGCATTTTTTTTTGCATATTTTTATACCTATTTAGTGTTTGATTTAGTATTTTTAATTAATTAATTTGATGCATTTGCATAATTTTGTAGATATTTGATTAAATAAGAAAAAAAGGAAGAAAATGGGAGAAAAGAGTAAGAAAGGAAAAGAAGTAAATTTGAGACAAGCCATCAAACCATTTTCAAGCCACCAAGCTATACTTGGAGCGAAAGCAAATGACAAGTGGATGGATAAAGATAAATGGCTAGGATTTACCCATTACCCTAATTTTATCCTATAAATACTCTTCTTCTTTCATTGTATTCCCAACTTTAGTTTTACCCTAGTTTTAGTAGTAGCCTCTCTTTTAATTTTTTAAATCTAGTTTTTAGCTCTCTCAAATATTATAAACACTTTTCATATTAATGCAAGTCTTTATTTTCTTTTATGCTAGTGTCCATCTTGATCTTTTATAAGTCTTAGTTTCTTTTATGCTAGTCTCCATCTTATCTTCTTTAAATTTATGGCTATGATATCTTTCTAAGTACCACAAGTTATATACATGGGAAATGAAAGGAGCCCTTTTAGATTAATATTCTAGATCTAGTTTACTTCATCTCTCTACTTTACTCCTTAGTTTTACTTTTTATTATCTTGTCATGAGCCCTTTAAATCTCTATTTTAAATATTAATTTAATGATTTTAGATATTTAACTTTGTTATTGTTGGTTCTTGATTTTAGATTGTAGATTTCAGTTTCTCTTTCTACTTGCATCTTATCTTCTTTCTTTTTAGATCTATTTTTTTTTTAGTTTATGGTTGAGCTCCTAACTAGATATCAATTTTATTGTTCGGTTTGATTCACATACTTTTTACATTTACTTGTTTTCATCTTTCATTTACATCTTGTTCTTATCTTTTATGTTTGAGCTTTCAAGACTCAAGTCTTTACTTTTACTTTTAATAATCTTTTGTGCTATGATAGCTTTCAAAATCCACCAAGTTGAGCTTGGGGAAATGAAAGGAGCACTTTTATTTTAATCTTTTTAGATCTGCTCTTCTTTGATATTTAATGAGTTTAATAATTTAAGCTTAGATTTCTCTCCATTAGTCGTTTAATTTTTTTTAGTTTTAGATATAATTTTAGTAGTGTTAAAATTTGAACTTTAATTTTTTTAGATATAGTTTATTAGCTTACTTTTTTTTTCTTTTATTGGTATAAACAAAATTCACCTTGAAATTAAATTCTCTAATTCGCCTAAGTTAAATTTTAAGGTTCACGAAATTAATTTAGTCCTTGTGGTTCAAATCTTAAACTACTAAAATAAGATCATGCACTTACGATAATTTCAAAATTAATATTTTTAGCACATCATATTGTAATCCTGATGGGGTCCTGTACATGTCAAAGGCAAACAAACTATCTTACTTCAGGATTCCACATCACATGAATCAAGGGAACAAAAGCCAAATCATAAGTCTGATAGACTTGCATCAGAAAAAGCCTGTGAAGCATGAAGAAGATAAAATAATTCTAGAAAAACTGAGAAAGTTCATAAGTGAACAAGTCTCAGACTTTGTAAGTGAAGAGTTGAAGAAGAAGAAGAAGAAGAAGAGAGATGATGAAGATAAGGGTTAAGACAAGAAAAATGACAAGCCTGCACCCAGGAGTAACAAGGATGGAAAGAAAGATGAAAGGCAAAAGAAGTATGATGAATTTAAGAAAGGTGATGACAAGGGTAAAGAGAAGAAATTTGATAGAAAGAAAACAACAAAGTAACATGTTGTTAGTCATGATAGTACACCTATCAAAATTCAGGGTACTAATGTGGCTACAACAATTTCTAAAACTGCTCAAGTACCAAAATCCAAAACACGAAAAAGATATCTTGTCAAGGTGATTGCACATGGAGTTATAAGGAGGGAAATAAAGAAGGAACACACCTCTAAATTGAAGTAATGTCAACATATCAAGGTCAATAGTGCAACCAGAATGAAAGTCAAGAAATCCACTAGTTCATTACTAGTGAGATGTCCAAAATGGAGAAAACAACTCATTGTTCCTGAAAAAGGACTTCCAATCAATCCAATCCAAGAAGAAGAGGTGTTTGATAAAAGACGAATCAAACAATGGATTGCAAGTAGGATCTCCAAGGTTGAAATCAGAAACAAAAGAATGTTTGTGGCCACTGTTGATGGAGAGGAAGGGGGATTCTACCATGATAACTCAGAAACCACTACATATAAAATCAAAAGAGTGATCAGTCTGAATGACAAGAAGTGTATGGTGAACAAACTGAAGATGATTGAAGTGGCTGAGTATCTGGCTAGAAAATATCAGAAAAAAATTGACAAAGTCATTTACAAAAGAGAAATGACTGAAAAAAAAATCAAAGAGGATGAGAAAATAGAAAGAAAGACTAAAGAATTGAGAAGACAAGGAAAATGCAGAGTGTTCACATATCCTGATAGAATTGAGGTCAAAACTTACAGTGGGACAACAGTCAAAGTAAGACTCAAGTTTATCATGGACTATCCTCCTGAAACTCTTTGAATTGTGGCAAACATACTCAAAGATTCTATTCTAATTAAAGAAATCAATGCAATGCAAGAATTCCTTGAAGCCATAGAAGAGATTAACAAAAGAAAAGAAGAAGGAAATAAGTCTCTCTATGACATCTATTTAAACAAACAAAGGTAGGCTTGATATCTTGTATGAATTTGTAAAAATGATTTTTCTCAAATTGGGGGAGATTGATGGATCTAGACATGCCTACTTTATTTGATTGCATTACTTCTCATATTATAACATTCTTAGTACTTCATGTATAGGATGATGACTTAGTTCCTTATCATGTATTTGCAGATATAAGCTTGCTTCTATTGTAACTCCATTGTAAATAGATGGTCACAAAAATTAATGTACTTGTAGAAGATTCAAGTGAAAGTGAATCATGCATAAGGGAAATGAAGACCTCATCAAAATAAGAAGTTAAGTATGAAATTAGTTTTAAGGCAAATGATTAATAGAGAAGTCAACTTATTCGAGAAGTCTAGAATGAAACTGGTAGAGAAGTCTCAAAAATCAAGTATTTGTTAACTAATCGAAGAAGTCAAGTTTCATAACCAATCGAGAAGTTAGCAGACCAGTCAATTGAGAAGTCCAGTAATCAACATATCGAGAATTTAGTAATTGAGGCAATCGAGAAGTCTAAGGAATGTGACTAACCGAGAAGTCAGTGGTAGTAAACCATTCGAGAAGTCTCAAAAGTAGTCGATCGAGAAGTCTACATCATGACTTCTCAAAGTATGTTCAGGAGAGTATTTGATTGTTTCAAATGGGTTAAATTCAAGGAAATGTGCAGAAGAACTAGACAAGTATTTGAAGCATTGTCATAATCAGGGTCAGTCAAACCTGTGAAGATAATGATAAGTCTACAATGAAGCTTGAAAGAAGAACAAGACAAAGGCAGAAGGAAGAAAACTTAATGGAGCATACTGTTTTATCATAGAACTTAGCTAGAAATAGAATGTGTACTATGTAAAACAGATTTGTCTATTTCTAGTTATAGCAAAACAGACTGCATGTGCACAAAAGATAAGTCATCTATTTAGTAAGAGTATACAGCTTCACAAGTCTGTGTGTTGAATAGAATTCAAATCTTGTTTTCTTTTCAAGAACAAGAAGTTGAGGTTCAAACTAGAATCTCATAATTGTAGCAAATTTCATTCTAATACAATATTAGATTGAAAATTAGTTTGTGTTTTTGTTTACAGTTCTTATTTATGCAATCATTGATCAAACATTCATACACATTAAACTAATCTACTACAATTTATATTCAGACAATTCATCAAAGCAAAAACAAAAAGAAACCAACTTATACGTTCACCCCCCTCTATATAAGTTTCTACTACTCAAAACTAAAAAATCCATTTTCTCTTCATCTTCCTTTAAATCTCAGTTTCCCCATCTCCCTATATTCATCTTCAATATCTAGTTCAAAGATTAGTAGTGCTTCAATAAAGGATACTCCCTCCGTTTTTTATGAGTCACTTTGACTTTTGACACTCATTTTTATGTATTTTGACCGTATAGTAAAAATTATGATTTTCAAAAATTTCTTTTTTTGAAATATATAATATATATTTGAACTAAATTTTTTAAATTCATATAATATATAATATTATATGAAATATAATATGATATAATATGATATGATATATTTGAAATATATAATATATATTTTTTAATTCAAAAAAGAAAAAATTTAAAATCATAATTTTTATTGTACGACCAAAATACATAAAAATGAGTGCCAAAAGTCAAAGAGATTTATAAAAAAACGGAGGGAGTAGTAATTACTTTATTACAACTCTGAGTTTTAATATAAATTCTACGGTATCAAATGCAAGTGCGATTTTGTGGCTCAATATCAAGGAGTTCGGAGAGATGGGACATATATAACACTTACTGTGTTCTTACATCATCGACTTCGTCATCCTCAAGATCAACATCGACTTCTTCTTTATTGTTGAGTTCATTTTCATCTCCATGTTCTTCACTTAATTCAAGCGAATCTCAACTCCCCATCGAGTTCTCACCATCTTATCATTTAGGGTTTGAAATTGTTAGTGTTTAATTAGGGATGATTTGGATTGGAGTGGTTGACTATAATTTAGGGATAATGGATGTTATATTAGGGTAATGAATGAAAGGGTCGTGAATTTTGTCTAGGTCGTGGGTTTTGGTTGGATTGGATTGTGACCTGGCAGCTTATTTGACACTGCTTAACAGAGTTCTGTCCAAAGTCAATGGAATTTAAAGGCTATGAAAATTTTATTATGTTTAATGATTGATATGAATACCTAATGCAGTATAATGACCCAAGTGAAAGGGTTTTGAATTGAATGACCCAATTGCAAGTTCGTAGTCAGTTGAGTGATGAAACCGCCATTTAACCCTATATAGTGCCCTGTAAGTCTGTAATAACTAACAAGGATCAAAGGTGGGAGCATGAAACAGTTTCATTTGTTGACAATAACTAGTATATATACCAAAACGTCGTTAATTAACTTAAATTGAATAAATTAAACTAAATTATTATAAAAATATAATTAATATAATCTTATATATCTATACATATAATTCTGACTTCTGATTTTTATTTAATTATCAAATATAATTTTAATTTTCAACTTAACTCATGTGTGCACAAATCTTTTATAATATTGGTGAATATAATTCTTTTGATATATGTTTATCACTATTTAATATGAACTTATATAGTTGTATGAATCCGTGCATATATTTGACTGAGCTGAAAATCGATCGGGACAAATTTATGGATATAACTCCATAGGTCACCCACCATGCCCCGAGGGCACAAAGCCCCATGGGCAAAAACCAAACCCCAAGGGCACGGTCATGGCACCACTAAGCCCCGAGGGCCTAAACTATAAAGTCAAGAGGGCTTCATCAAGCCCGAGAGCTACATTAAGCCCAGTGCATCATCTCCGAGCCCCGAGGGCATCATCACCATGTCACATGAGCACTATTAATCCCCGATGGTAACTCTACTAAACCCCGAGGGCATCATCAACAAGCCTTGTAGGCTCTACTAATCCCCGATGGCAATAAAACCAAGCCCCTGGGCACTACTAACCCCCGAGGGAATTATCATCATGCCTCGTGGGCACTATCAAGCCCCGAGGGCATCACTAATAAGCCACATGGGCACTACTAAGCCCCAAGGGTATCATCACCAAGCCCCATCGGTACTACTAAGCCCTAAGGACATCACCACGTCCCGTGGGCGCTACTAAGTCCCGAGGGTATCATCTCTAAGCTTCGAGGGCCCTATTAATCCCCGAGGGCATCACTACTAAGCCTCGATGACATCATCACCAAGCCCTGTGGGCGCTTCTAAGCCCCGAGGACATCACTAATAAGCCCCATGGGCATTACTAAGCCACGTGGGCATCATCACCACGCCCGTGGGTGCTACTAAGCCCTAAGGGCATCACTACTAAGTCCCAAGGGCATCACCACTACGCCTCGAGGGCTCCACTAAATCCCGAGGGTATCACTACTAAGCCACGAGGGCATCATCATGCTGCGTGAGAGCTACTAAGCCCCGATGGCATCATCATCAAGCCCCGAGGGCTTCATCACTATGCCTCATGGGCACTACTAAGCCCAAAGGGCATAACCATCAAGCCTTAAGGGCATCATAACCAAACCCCAAGGGCATCAATAAGAACTACATCTTAGCTTCATCCTCGAAGGACATATAAGCCACTATGTCCTTGGTGTTCCCTTGCCGCCATAGCCTCGAGGGCATCACCATGAACTACGTCCTGATTTGATTATCAATACCCTTGAGATAAGTAGGCGTCTTGCTAGAATAGAGATAGTTCCGACAAGTAAGTGCAGCCATTAAAGCTCGATAATCTCTGACACCCTAAGCAATTAATACACCCTAGTTTTTATTCCATAACATTTGCCACCGTCTTTGGGACAAGAATATCAACCATGGCGAAGACATGAAGCACACTCATAACTGAAGATCAACCTCCTTTACCTGACGAAGGAGTGCTTGCGAATGAAATTCTGATCTCCACCGCTCCCACTACGGGTGCACCTCTAAATTTAACCGGACAAGGGGTGATTCCACCAAGAACGACTGCTCAAGGAACGAACTCTCAACTTGTCCCAGTAATGAATACCCAATCAAATTGCCCAACTTCTCAAGGCGCGTTCACGCAGTCAACAAAAGACCATAGCACCAAGGGCCGATTGTGAACATAATATCTGGAGGGCCAACTATTTTTGGGACTTCAAGGAAAGCATATACTCGGGAAGTACTACATGTTGTAGGAGAAGTACCTAAACGTGCTAATTAAGACTGATGTCTCTTTCTTTTTCGATAACACAGACATAGAAGGGGTGAAGTTCCTCCATGATGACCCGTTGGTCATTATACTTTTGATTGGTACCTCTCAAGTGAAGCGAGTCCTTGTGGACAGTGAAGCTTCAATATACATTCTATTTCATAATGCATATCTCAAGATGGGGTACAACGAATCTCAATTATCTCCATACGACATGCCTATATGCGGGTTCAACAGAGTCGAGTCTAAAGTCAAAGGAAAAATTCAACTTCCCATGTCAGTTGGGAAAGAGCCTCGTGAGGTCTCTCAGATGTTAAACTTTCTCGGAATCAAGGTTATGTTATCGTACAATGTGATCCTTGGTCGGACATTGATGCACTCTTTCAAGGCCGTTGCCTCTACTTACTACCTCATACTCAAATTTCCAACGAGTAGCAAAGTTGGAGAAGAAAATGGATATCAAAAAAGGGTAAAGAGTTTTTATGTAGCTGCATTAGGGCTTGATGGAGTCGGGAACAAGTACTCTACTTATACATAGAAATGTCCGATAAGACTTTAGGCGATATCCTTGTAAAATAATAATCAAAGGTTTATAAATTCATCTACTACGTAAGTGAACACACAAAATCCAAGTCTTGATAGAACAACATCTGAGAAACATAATGCACAACCCCAAGGATAGTAAAAGACTAATCAAATGGGCCATTAAGCTTAGTGTGTTTCAACAAGTATAAGCCCCGACTACTATGAAAGCATAGGCACTTGCCGACTTCGTGGTTGATTGTACCATTGACAAACAAAAAGTCACGTGGTAGGACAAGGGAGATTTCCCAAGATAAGGGAGAGGTTTCCCAAGATGAAGATATGAAATTCAAGGAGTATTAGATTCTCTATTTTGAAGAAGTGTCAAAAACAAAAACATGAGGAGTTGCTTGAGTTCTACAAATCCTTAACGAGTTCCCAGTCGAATACACCATAAAGTTAGACCTTTTTTATGACTAACAATGAAGGTTAGTATGAATTTCTCATCGCAGGAATTGGCTTGGCTAAAGTCGTAAGAGCTAAGAACCTCAAGATTTTCGCATACTCGAGATTGATCATCTCGTAAGTAAATGGGGAATATGAAACCTGTGATAAAACCATGATCAAGTACTTAAGAATGGTCAAGGCTCGAATGATCCAATTTGAAGAGTGCTTTGTTGAGCATATACCGTGAGAGGAAAACTTGAAGGTTGATAACTTGTTTATGTTTGCTTATTCTGAAGTAGAAAATTATGATGAAATGTATATTTTCAAGTGCTGAAAACACCAAGCATCGATACAAAGCTAGTGGCTCATATAAAATAGGGAAGCTTTTAGATGGATTCCATCAAATCTCACTTAGAAATGGGATGGTTTCCTGACAATGCCCTGGAGGCATGAAAGCTGACAATACTAGTGTTGAGATACGCCTTGATAGACGAGATTCTTTACAAGAAATCCTTTGTGATCCTTTACTTGAAATGTCTACAACTTTGTAAAGCTAAGTTCTAGTGAAGAGAACAATTAAATAGCCAAGACCGGTCAACAAATATTTTTAACTTAAATATGACTTAGAAAAATAAGACTATGGTTTTTATAAAGCATAAGTAGGTATGCAAGACCCAAAGGCTAGAGCCGAAATAAGATAGTCAATCCCGAAGCTAGGCTCATACGAAAAACCCAAAACACTCAAAGTTAAACGAGTATAAAGGGCAGAGAACATTTTCCGTAATTTATTCAAGTTACAAAGAGCCTCGAAGTCCAAATCGTTGCAAACGTGTAGGTTGCTCCACACTTTGCGCTAAAAATAATACCAGGTTTAGGGCCGATAAGCATCGATTGCTCGGATAAGACCCCGAGTCTGATAATGAAAATTACAACTTCTACGAAACGGGACTTGTTCCCCAGAAGTTGGGGGGAAAATAATGTGGGCTAAAAAAAGCCATAAAGATACATTAATTTTACATTAATTAGACCTAGTTTGATCCTAAGGGAAAGCCCATTTAACAAAGCCCGAAACCCTAATTATAAAATAAATTTGTAATTAATCAATTAGCTAAATATACAACTAATTGATTGTGTCCAACTACAAGAAAACTAATCAAAAGAGTAGCCCCCAACACACCTCGATCAACAATGAAACATAATCCTATAAGTAAACAACATTCTACATGGAAACATCCATAAAGGAGGTTACTTCCTCCCCAATAATTATATTCCTACGAAGAATATGAGTTTCAAAACCCCTATATAAAGGACATTTACTTTCCCACATCGAGAAGATGTGAAACAAACTATTTTTTTTCCTATATAAAGAGAGTCACAATCAATTTATAGGAGAAAGGACTTTCACTTATCCCACATTAGTGGGATTTGAGTAACAAGTCTCTCAAACTACTATATATACTTGCCTATGTTTATATAACAAGAGGGTGATAAATTTATGGATACAACTCTATATGTCAGCCACCACGCCCCGAGGGCACGATCATGGTACCATTAAACCCCGATGGCTTCAACTATAAAGTTGTGAGGGCTACATTAAGCCCGAGTGCTACATTAAGCCCCGAGTGCATCATCTCCTTGCCCTGAGGGTATCATCACCATGCCTCATGGGCATTACCAAGCCCCCGAGCATCATCGTCATGACACATGGGTATTAATAAGCCCCATGGGCATCCCTACTAAGCCCCGATGGCATCATCACCAAGTCTCATGGGCGCTACTAAACCCCGATGGCATTATCATCATACCCCGTTGACACTATCAATCTCTGAGGGCATCATTAATAAGCCACATGAGCACTACTGAGCCCGAGGTATCATCACCAAGCCCTATGGGCACTACTAATCCCCGAGGGCATCACAACACCCCGTGGGCGCTACTTAGCCCCGAGGTCATCATTAATAAACCCCATTGACACTACTAAGCCCCGAGGGCAACATCACCAATCCATGTTAGTGCTATTAAGCCCTAAGGGCATCACTACTAAGCCTTGAGGGCATCACTACTATGCTTCGAGGGCTCCACTAAGTTCTGGAGGCATCGTTATTAAGCCACGAAGGCATCACCACGCCGTGTGGGAGCTACTAAACCCCGAGTGCATCATCACCAACCCCCGAGTGCATCATCACTAAGCTCCATGGGCACTACCAAGCCCAAAGGGCATAATCACCAAGCCCCAAGGGAATCATCACCAAGCCCCAAGGGCATCAATAAGGACTACGTCTTGGCTTCATCCACGAAGGATATATATGTATAAGCCACTACGTCATTCGTGTGTCCTTGCCGCAATAGCCCCGAGTGCATCACCAAGAACTACGTCCTGACTTGATTCCCAATACAACTCTATCATATATTATAGACTTAATTACAGATTGATGGCTTGTAGTTTAATTATTTTGCACAAAAATGGCTAAATTATTAATAATGCCAAAGTGATGGCTAATTGTTCAATTTCTCAGCACTTAGGTGGCTCCAGGTCCTTTCCATTAGTTCACAACTAACGACATTATGATTTTTGAAATAAAATAAGATTGAATTGTATTTTGATGGCTATAGTTTAATTTTTTTCCACATAGTTGGCTAAATTAAAAAATAGTTATATTTCCACACATTATGATCCATAATTCGAAGTATGGGTGAGCATAAATATCCGAAAATCCGAATATCCTAATTTTCAATCCGGTATCCGATTTTAAAAATCCAAAAATTTGGATATCCGATCCGATTTTGTGGACCGGATATCCGATCCGATTTCATGGACTGGATATTCGATCTGATTTTCTAGACCTAAGATCAGATCAGTTATATTCAGTCTTGGAACCGAACCGATATGAATCACTATTATTATAATAATTTATTCTATAATACTTTGAATAGTTAAATTACGATAAATTCTAATATTTTATCCTAAAATAGATAATTTAAGAAGTGAAATAAAATAAATATAAGGCTTAACTTGAGGTAAAAAATATTAAGTACAAATTAATTGATTAGCATCTTGAAGCCCAAAGAAAACACAAATTGAAACAAGACATAATAAATTATTGTTTTAATTTAGCCAACTATGTGGGAAAAAAATTAAACTATAACCATCAAAATGCAATTCAATCTTATTTTATTTCAAAAATTCTAACGCCGTTAGTTGTGAACTAACGTAAAAGACCTGAAGCCACCTNTACAAAGAAAGCACAAATTGAAACAAGACATAATAAATTATTGTTTTAATTTAACCAACTATGTGGAAAAAAAATTAAACTACAACCATCAAAATGCAATTCAATCTTATTTTATTTCAAAAATCCTAGCGCCGTTAGTTGTGAACTAACGTAAAAGACCTGGAGCCACCTAAGTGCTGAGAAATTGAACAATTAGCCATCACTTTGGCATAATTAATAATTTAGCCATTTTTATGCAAAAATATTAAATTACAAGGCATCAATCTGCAACTAAGTCTATATTATAATTAAATTATATTTTCTAATTTAAAAATCCTACTTCTGCTATAATGTTTTTAAATATAGTTTACTCACATTCAATCTACTCAATTTTATCATCATTCAAACTCTTTTATTTATTTAAAATTATGGCTTATATTTAAATTTTATGAATATTAATAT
>QRFB01002447.1:0-42442 GCA_008931105.1 Oenanthe javanica
TCGATCATCGATCCCTTATCCATCGATTGTTCTTATATCCGTTATTGCTTTGATGTATTTATCTGTTGATGATGATCCATTGATTTGACTTTTGTTTACTTTCATCCATCGACAAACATTCATATCCATTGACTCCTTTATCTGTTGATCACTTCATTTATGAGAATTCTGACTTAGAATATTTACACTTTGTCAGCCATTCTTCATATCCGTTGACAAGCTATCAATCGAAGCCAACAAACATCAGTTGACTAGATTATTACATCCATCGAAATATTACAATAAATTGATAAGTAAAAAACTATGAATCAAATGTTACAATCCATTTTATCAGTTGATTAACAACTTCAACTGATAAATGGTTCCCTAGTTAATGTATATTTATAAGTCATATATTCATTGACCTGTTACAAAAAAATTAAGATCAAATTTATAATTTTAAGTAATTTGTTATCATCACACTACATGATTCCTGACACGTTAGTTGGCCAATGAATTTATACTTTTTAGTTGTATTAAATTAAAATAATATGTATAATTAATTTAAAATAATTAAAATTGAAAAATAGGATCATATATGTAACTAAATCGTATTTATTAATTTTTTATGTGTAAATATTTGTGTCATAAATTTAAATTATTTTTTTATTGATTAAATCGTCCAACCCTACATTAGTTAAAATATATGAATAAGTGAAATTATGAATTTTTAAAAGTAAATATTAATCTTAATTTTAAGTCAAAAATTATGTAACAAATATATGATTTAATAATAGTTTATTTGAATTATTTAGGTATCAATATATAAAATATAATTGTAAAATTTTATTTAATATAATTAAAATATATATATTTTATTATATATATATATATTAATTTTTTTATATAAATTAACAAAATTATCTAATACAGAGTAATTTAAATTATAACTACATTTTTTTGGAATTAAAGATAATGTTAGGTTAAAAATATTAAAATTCGTATTATGAATATTCGAGTGTTCAATATGGGGTGCCTGATGATTATGACCGAAAAAAATCATGGTTATTTGATGTACATTTATCAAAATAAATTAATATATATAATTGTTTAAAATCGTTAAATTTGAAAAATAGTACCATACATGTTACTAATTTAAATATGTACTATGTTTTAATATTCACTAAATATAAAATATTTATATAATAAATTTTGATTTAAAATTTTCTGATTAGTTAAATAGTTAGACTTCAACACAGCTAATATGTATAAATAAGTTAAAATATGAAATTTAAAATAAATATTAAATTTAAAATTTAATTAAAACTTATATCTATACTATATTATTAAAACCGAAATATTAAAAATTTGGTAGTTGAGTCGGATAGTTATTATTGGGGCTTCAGTTTTTTAACATTAATCTCTTAACTAAAACACATCTCACATTAATTATCTAACTAAAACAAATTCTTAAACAAAATACACAAACTTTATCCTATTAAAATACAAATACTCTTAACTGAAATACATCTCACATTAATCACATAATTAAAACAGATTTCTAAACAAAACAAAACATATAAATATTATCTTATTAAAATACATATATAAATAAAGTATATTAAAATTATATAAAATACATACATAAACATTAAATAAAATTTAAATTATTATTATTAAATAAAATATTAAAATTAAAATAATAAAATACTAAAAAGTTTCAAGAATATAAGCTAGTACCTAAAAAATATATTTTAAAGAAAAGGCCCGTGTATCGGGCTTTTACGCTAGTTAAAATATATATGATGACGTAGGTTTCTAAAAAAGATAGCATAAATCTTCCAACTTCAAACATTATAAAATTTATTCTAAACACTTGGAATTACATTGTTATATAAACTGCTATTGGTTTTGTCCCGAACCAGGGAAGCAATCTTGCGGGCATTAAACTACTAACAATTTGATATTAAGCATTGGCAGGCGTGAACAGTTGAGGTACTAATCATAATTACAAAAGCCTCCACACCACTTGGATTTTCAATATTCCAGTTGTTGTGAACCCCGCCAACTACTCACTACTTGGATACCATTCATTCCAACTAATTAAATATAAAGATTCATGAATCTAAACATTAATACATTTCTATGCTAGCTATTTTATTCTTATTTTTACACTCCATTAACTGTTTAACAATTACATTTTTAAGATTGTTTGAATTTGCATAATTACGTGCGCCTTTTTGCCACCACAGTATATTCATCAGTAATTTTATATATTAAGAAAAACTAGCATTTATATGTATGTATACATTAGACGATAAATTTATGTGCTATGGTTTATATTAAAAATGAACTTTTTAAGTTTGCTACTCATTTCAGGCTTGATCCAAAAATGGTTATGAATAATAAATTATAGGACTAAAAGTAAATAAGTGTACAATCTAACAACAATTAGATAGAACAATAATAAAATAATTATAATTTTGTTAAAGACCAAAGAATGATATATATGTTATAGGACTAAATCTAAATAAGTATACAATATATTAATTAAAATAAATAATAATAAAATATTTTTATTAAGACTAAAGAGTAATATATTATAGGACTAAATCTAATCCAAGTATACTACTACTGTACAAGTACAGATACATGGCAACATGGAACATGCAAATTTAAGGTTTAGTATGACTTATAATCATGTGATTTCCAGTTGGTCATATAATAAATATTATACTTACATACTTGCATGCATTGCCATTTGTAGATATTCAAAGCCATCATCCATGACCACCGTCCTTTAAATTACCAACAAGCAAACAATTCAAGACTTTATCAAAGTCAAGTCCTCCATATTAGTATAAAACAACACACATTCATTCATTCTTCTATTCTATAACTACTTTCAACAAATATCTAACATTATAGTTCTTATGGGCAACACAATAGTTCCTTGTTACAATCCAAATACACGTTCATCAACAAAGCTAATCTTTTGGGAAGGTACTACAAGAATTCTCACCGGAAAACGGACTCCGATAGCCGGAGAAATCATGTTTGAGTTCCCTGATCGTATGGTTTGCCATGCAGATTCATTTTACATTGGTCAACCAATCCCTGCCCTAGCCATTGAAGAAGAGCTTGTCACCGGCCAAACCTACCTTGTACTTCCCCTTGACTGCTTTTCATGCAACGTGCTTTCTGCTTCTTCCTTTGCTGCCCTAGTTGCTAATTCTTATAACCCTCACAAGATCAATCCATCTATTAACTTCAAGGACACTACATTTGAGTACATTAAGGGTTCTAATGGTAGGGTTTTAATCAAAGTTTCGCCGGAGTTTATGATCAAGATGATGACAATAGGCAAAGAGGATGGAAATGATCAAGCCATAGATAATAACCCTAGTAGTTTTCTTTGTAGCACACCGGAGTTGAAGAAGCATTATAATATATTGATGGGATCAAAAGGTAAAATGTGGTCACCAAAGTTAGATACAATATCAGAATGTAAGAATGTTAGTAAGTTTTCTCTGTCGAAGAATAGACATCAATACTAGTGAAATTGGTAGTTAGTACGTAGTTACACATTTAAAGTTGCATATTAATACACTACAAGATATGGCAGCTAGAGCCATTGCTTATTGGAATATATTAGATATATTCTATTCGGTTTTGGATATTTATGATTTGGATTAATTTGATTTAGTATTTACTTGAAATTCCCCCATACAATGTAAAATTAGCCATGGTTCGATTCTATTTCTATTAATTTTTTACTATTCACTTTAAATTTATTAAATTTAATATTTATATTTATATAAGTATAATTAAAAATAATAACAAAGGTTAATATTTAGTATTGCAACTTGCAAGTAGGAAAAAAGGTCATGAAGGACAATATTTATAACCACATATATAAATGTCTTTAGAAAAATATATTTATAATTTATATATATTTATGTAATGCACGAAATTTAAATTAACATTTCTAATATAGATATAAATTAAGAAAAGAGAAAATTAATATTCTTGACTTCCTATAAATACAAAAAAATCAAAATTTGATTTATTGTTAAAAGTAAATAAATTGAATAAATATACGTTTTATAAGAAAAAATAAAAATAATATTTATAACTAATAAAAATATTTAAAATTATTAATTATTAAAAAATCATGCAACCAAACTTAAAAATAATCTATAAATAAAAAATTACTTTTGATCATAGAATAATTACATTTAATGATATTTATTCTTATTCTTATTCTTATGGATACCTATTTGTTTCATTGATCCCGAAATATTGAACTTCAGAAACTCTAGCTTAAATATAATTATTTAGTATTAAATATTGTATTTATAATTTGCAATTTCAAGCAAGCTATCCTCTGTTAATTAATCAAAAATCTTATAAATTACATTACAATCATTATAAGGCAAAAATATTTGTAACTTACATGTAGGAAGGATAATAATGAGTTTTATCAAGTGACTTCAAATTGTAAAATAGGTAAATACACTAACTAAACCAAAATATACTAACTAAACCAAAAATTACTTTTTAACTTATTTTAATTTAATAATACCAAAGCCCAATAATACACAGGTGTTTAGATATTCTATGGTTGAACCTTCGGCCTTCATCTATAAATTATAATCGTAAATAACGATAAATATTCAAGTGTTAGGCTCATAACAAAGTTGAATTGCATATTCATATACACATCCAGTTCAACACACATGGTAGGCTTGGCCTAGTATCCACCTATAATTTGGACAGTAACTTAGTACTCCATAAGTTCGTGGATAGTCCATAATTTGGACTCACTTTTTTCAAGGTCTAGCCCAATCCCAAATTAGACAATTAGATATATAGACTAGAGAGATAAAATCATTACTATTTCCATTTCATCGAAGAAATAATACAGCATAATTTATTTTCTCATTTCCATTTAATAAAAAAAATAATACTATTTCCATTTTCTTTTATATATCGTTTTAACATTTTATATATATTTTAAGCTTTAGGAAAAAAACATACTTTCCGTGAGTTGTTTTTAAAAATTTCTTGTTTTTAATAAAATATAGGCGTTAAATTTTAATGGGAAAAAATAAATTTAAAGAAGTACTTTTTATGTATTTTAAGGTACAATAAATAGGTAAAAATACATATGAAAGGGAACATATTTTTGTATTTGTTATGATTCAGTTTATTACTTTGATAAAGGTATTATCAGATTTTATTTTGCAGACTTATATTATCAAATTTGACAATAACCTAATCCAATTATACATGAATTAAAAATTAAAATGAAAAATTAGAAATAAAATTTATGAGAAAAATGTATGATAAATAATGAACATAATTGATGAAGTAAATATTTTTTATGATAAAAATTATATAGAAAGTGAATAAGAAAAAAATGGAGCATTCCTTCAAAATTGATGAATTAGATTTTTGGTTTAAATTGCAACTACAAAAGTGAATGAAGGAATAAATGTTATAAATGTTATTCTATCCAAATAAAAATATAAATGACAGTTATATTTTTATTTAAAATGGTTAACAAGAAATGTTTATAAGTTTTGTCCCTTTATTTGTTTTCCTACCATTTAACTTGAAATTAGAAATCTAACTCACCAATTTTGAAACAAATGTTCCACTCCTTTTTTTCTTTCATTTTTCTTATTGTCTTCACTATAAAAATATTTACTTTTTCATTTTTATTCACTAAGTACGGATACATTATTCTTTTTCCTTGCCATAAATTTTATTTCTAATTTTTCATTACATCCTCTTCTGTGATATATATTTCGAATCAAAATCATTGATATATTGATTCAGTTTTTGTTTATTCAATAAATATTCCATTTATTTCTTATTTGATAAATTTGAGATGGTTTATTTATTTCCTAAAATTGTTTAAAATAGTATTTTCTATATTTTTTACTAAATTCAATTTATTCCCAAGCTCTTTTCATCTTCTTTCAACATTTTAATAAATTCTATACCAAAAGAAATGGAAGAAATAATTTACGAGTAGTAATACTGATTGTAAATTTTCAGTATTGACTTTCACAATCATTGTACTCCTTCTGTTTTTTATTATTAACATTTGATTTTTTGATACACATTTTATGAACTTTGTTCGTATAGTTAAATTTATTATTTTCTAAAATATTTTTTTCCTAAATAAAAATATATATTCAAAATTTTAATTTACAAAAAAATATTAACTTTTACTATGCAATCAAAATACCTCAATATATGTTTACATGCATATAAATATTCCGATAGACATGTTTGTTAAAGGTGGGTGCAGAGTCGAATGCGAATGTGCAGTTTCGATCATATTCATTACTCGCTCCGTCTCTAAATTTTTTTCCTATTAATCATGTTCTCGTTTGCTAATACACACTTTTTAATCGTTAATATCTTTAATTTCGTATTAGTATTAAATATAAAAATTTTACTGTATTAAAGTACTCACAAATACGAATCAAACAAAATCACTCATGACTATATTTTGTCTTATAAATTATGTGTAAATTAGTAGTCAATCGCTTACAATNATTAAAGTACTCACAAATACGAATCAAACAAAATCACTCATGACTATATTTTGTCTTATAAATTATGTGTAAATTAATAATTAATCGCTTACGATGTACAAAAAATCAAAACAGGAAACGTATTTTGTGACGGAGGGAGTATTAATTATCACTCTCCACAATCGAAGCAAAATTCCCGGATCTAGTAGGAAGTTTCCAATTAAGACCGTCAGTGATTTTGTCTTGTCAACTTCCTATTAGATTTCGACACGTGTACACTAAGTGGCCCACTATCCCTCTGGTATCGTAGACTAGGGTTAGGGTAGGTGACAGTGCCCAATAACTTTTAGGCTTAGCAGCTCCAGTTCTCTCTCTTGCACGCGCAAACATGTTTTGGTCTCTTGCACCCGCCTGTGGTGTCCTGGATTAAAAATTAGACTGTACTTGTTGAGTTTGTTGAGTTTTAATGACTGCACTTGTGTTTCGTAATTTAATTTTATTTGCCTACATATCTCAAATACGTACGAGAATCAAGTCAAACGTAATTCTAAGAATGAATGGTTAGACCTTTTATATAGACGTAGAGTGTCTAAGTTAGAGTATGTTTAAAAATCTTGGTGGGCAAGACACATCTTTGAAGGATTGTGGATTCTTCTTGTGATATAAGTAGTTTTCATATATGAATGTTTTTTCTTATTGATTGAGGTGTCTTGGGGGCTACTCCTTGTAGTAGTTTTCTTGTAGTTGGATATAATTAATTAATTGTTTATTTAGCTAATTAATTAATTCCAAAATTATTTAATAATTTAGGGTTTCAAGCATCGTTAAATGGGCCTCCTTTTTAGACCAAACTATATTTGACTAATGTTACTTTAATCGTGTCTTTAGGACTTATTTTTAGCACATATCATTTGCCCCCCAACTTCTGTAAAGTGTGCAACACTTTGTAGGAGTTAAGGTTCATGAATTTGTCATTGAAGTTCGCTTTTATGTCCTCTAGAATTTTTCCAAATTCCATTTTATCGTCAATGATTTTCCTTTATTTATGGAGAATTTTTCACTGTTCTTTTTTTGTCCTCACGAGTATTTTTTCTTAATTTTTATGAATTTTCTTCTATTGATAGAGAATTTTCCATAATATATTTGTACCCATGTGTATTTTTTCCTTAATTTTTAGGAATTTTTCTTTATTTATAGAGAATTTTCCATAATTTATTTGTACTCACAGGTATTTTACTCAATTTTTACGAATTTTCCTCTATTTATAGAGAATTTTTCATAATTTATCTGCACCCACATGTATTTTTCCTTTTTCTATAATTTATTTGCCATTTAAATAATTTTTACTGATTTTTTAGCATTTTTCTATGTTAATTTCAACCAGGAAATCTAGTCGAATTCGAGTAGGATCCTGGTCGATTTTAGGCTGTCTAGGGATCCTAGTAGATTTTAGGCTGTTTGGGAGTCCTGGTCGACAGGGGTTCTTAGTCGGCCAAGACTTCTTGTGAGGATCCTAGTCAAATAAGGTTCCTGGTTGAATTCGACTAGGATCCTAGTCGGTTTTGGCATCTCTTGGAATCCTAGTCGACAGGGGTTCCTGGTCGGCCTGAATTTCCTTGGTGATTCTTGTTCAACCATGATTACTGGTGGGTTTTTGGCATCTTTTGGAATCCTGGTGGACAGGGGTTCCTGGTCCAATTCGATTAGAATCCTGATCGTTTCTACGCCACTTTTGAGACTCTAGTCGATGGGGATTCCTGGTCGATTTTAGGCCATCTTTTGGCCTCTAGTCGACGTGGGTTCCTGGTCGATACTTGACGATTTAAGAAGTTTAATGGGCCCTGGCCTATGAACTTTAAATTTCTCTTGAATCATTTGGTGTTCTTAGTCCACGTCGATTTTTGGGCCAAAGGCTTGCTAGGCTCAATTATTTTTTGGGCCTTGTTTTTACCACCTATAGAAAGTTTAACCGGATGAGTTACCATTTTCCTTGGCTATAAATCAGTGAAGTGAGAACTTCATTTTTCACCTCTCACTTAGTAAATTTCTCTCTAGAGTTTCGTTTAGTAAGGGAAATTTCAGGCGAATTTTCCGATCAACCTTCATCTCTTTTGTTTCAAACTTTCATTCGTTTAACATCAATGTCGGACCAAGATGCTGCTCAACAGAAACTCCTTGCCAGGGCGGCCAAAAGAGGTAATGTAGTCATTGTAAACCCAATATTTTCTTCGATTTCTGATTTGTTGCAAACCATAGGTGATGAATTCCCCACCTTGGCGGAGTTGGATGCTTTTAGGTACACTAGTATTTTTACCAACCAGGTTCATTGTGAAAAATTCACAAAGTTGTACAAGTTACCCATTGGGTATAAGTTTGTTTTGGTCGGGCCTGGTGATCGGGCGCGTCATTGGCGACCCAATAGGCTATATGTGTTTAAGGATGCCCTCCTAGGTGGGCTTAGATCTCCTTTCCATGAGTTTATTATTAGGCTTTTGGCTGAATTTAGGATCATCCCATGTCAATTAAGTCCAAATTCATGGCAGACCCTTCTTTGCTTTATGGTTTTTTGCCTTAGGAAAAATGATACCCTTTCGCAAGGCTCGTGAGGCTCTTGAAGGCTCAATCAAGGAGCCCAATCTTCCGGGCTTTCTTCAACCTTGCGAAAGGGCCCAAAACAAGGCTAGGGGAAGAGGCCTCGTGATGAGGAGGATGACCCGCTTACGGCAGCATGGAGGCCCAGCTGGGGCATAAGGAAATAAGATACCGTCGTCGGGAGTACCTTAAACTCCATCGACTGGTCCATGAATGTAATTCCTCTAGCTGACAAGGCAAAGATTTTCCTGAAAACGGACATTGAAGAGGCTGAGACTCTTGGGGCCCGAACCGTTGCTATGGTAAGACCCAACCTTTTCTTTTAATTTCATTCGTACTTGGTCATTTTTTGTGTCTTTCCATTTTTTAACTTAAATGCTTGTTGAATAGGTCAATACTTATTTCTAGACCATGGCCCATCAGGCCAAGACATGACACTATTTAGAAAAGGCCCAAAGGAAGGGAAAAGTCAAAGCCGATGATAAGGTGGCCTCGCTCGAGAAGAAGCTGCTCGAGAAGGATTATGAGTTGATAGCAGCTCATGCTAAGCTGTAAGAGGAAATGGTTGAGAAGAAGGCCTTGATCGACAAGTACATGGAGTCGGAAGAATTCTATTCTTTCATTGATAAGCATGATGACCTGGTTTTCACGACTGCTAGTACCCAAGCTTGGGCCAAGTGTCTCAATGCCATCTTAGCTAAGCATTCAGGCTTGTTTGATCCGGCTGACTTTCCTGCTCCCATGGGGCAGCCTTTGGCCTTGACCTCCACCACCCGTGAGGATAACTCTGGTGATATTTCGGGTGGTGAGACCTTCGATGAATATGATAAGATCTTTGACTCCTCAGAGGTCGAGGAGAACACTTAAAAGGAAATCGAGGAAGAAGAGAAGGTCGGAGAGGAGAAGAAGGACGATGAGGATATCGATGACCTTTCTTAGTTTTTATTTCCCTATTTATGTCATTTTTTCTCGTATTCCTTGTATTTTCCTTTTATGTTTAAGCTATGTACTCCAAAAACTTTTTATTTGTAAAAAGTTTATGATGCCGTTCTTTTCCCTTTTCTTGCCTTAGTATATTTCTTAGTATATAATTTTTGAGCACATAAGAAAGAATTACTTAGATTTTATACAGAAAGGGACAATCTAGGCTTGGCTTTATTCTTTGATTATGAAAGAATTAATAACCTTGATTGCCAATCAATATTGTTTATTAGTGTATTCAAAGGTGTCACAAGACAGAAAAAAACTTCATTATATTAATAGTGCCCTCAAGGCTAAAAGTGGGCACATCCCTTACAAAACGGAAATCTGACTTGGAGCGAAAGGCCCTTATATCCTAGTGGTTTCATCGAACCTTATTTCTACTTAGTTCCTAATATAAGAATTCACCATCGAATTTTTTAGATATAATAAACCTTCAGGTTTGAGTCATGCCAAGTTCTTGGCACTTCAACATCTTCCAAGGTTTAGAGGATGTACGATCATCCTCCCTTGACTTGTCTTATCCTGTAAGGCCCTTCCCAATTAGGGGCCAACTTGCCTTTGGGGCCTACTTCAGAAGCTTCAATCTTTCTAAGAACCAAGTCTCCTTGTCGAAAGAGTCTTTCCTTAACCCTTAGGTTGTAGTAGAAAGAAGATTTCTTCTGATACTCAATGATCTTCGCATGAGCCCTGTCCCTGATTTCATCAATCAAATCCAACGCAAACTTCATCCCTTCTTTATTTTTCTCAGGCTCAAAGGCCTTGATTCTTGGGGATACATGTGATATTTAAACTGGAACCACTGTCTCGGCTCCATAAGCCAACAAGAATGGAGTTGCATCAGTGGTAACTTTGTGAGTGATTATATATGCCCAGAGTATTGGCAAAAACTCATCTACCCAGGTGTTAGCTGAACGTTCAATTCTTTACTTCAACCCATCAAGGATGATTCGATTGGCTACCTCAGCCTATCCATTTTCTTGGGGGTGTGCCACAAAAGTAAAGCGTAGATCGATGTCATTATTATTATAATATTCCTTAAATTCTTCATTGTTGAATTGTGTTCCATTGTCTATGACCAAGATTCATGGTATTCCATACTTGTATATGATGTTTTCCCAGAAAAACTGAGCTACTTTCTTGGTGGTTATCTTATCCAGTGGTTTAGCTTCAATCCACTTAGTGAAATAATCGATCGCAACGATCAAAAACTTCCTTTGTCCACTAGCCATCGGAAAGGGTCCAAGGATGTCCATTCCCCATATTGTAAAGGGGATGGCGAAATTGGTGGACGTCAACATCTCAGGAGGTTGCCTGACAACTGGTGCATGCCTTTGGCATCTGTCACACCTTCTCATATACTCTTTGGAATCTTTCAACAAGTCAGGCCAGTAAAAGCCGAGGCGGGTAATTTTGTGAGTCAAAGCTCTGCCCCCCAAGTGTTGGCCACAAATACCTTCGTGTACTTCTTTCAAAGCCTCATGGGCTTCATCCAGCCTTAAACATTTCAAGTAAGGAATAACAAAATATTTCTTATAGAGAATTTCATCGATAAGAATGTACCTTAACGCCCTCACAGTAAGCTTTCTGGCTTCCATAGCATTGGCAGGAGTCCACCCAGACTGAAGGTGGGCTTTAATTGGATCCATCCATCAAATGCCCATGTTTATCGGGGCTACCAGCTTTGCATTGATACTGGGGGTCTTCAAGACTTGGAAGTAGACACTTCTCATATGTTTGTCCACTTCCGATGATGCAAACTTTGATAAGGCATCGACCTTTATATTCTCTTCTCTAAGAACATATTATATCTGACATTCTTCAAACTGAGTCATTATAGCTTTCACTAGTTGGAGATATTTAACCATGACTTCTTCCCTTGCTTCAAACTCCCCATTTACTTGGGATATAACCAACTTTGAGTCCCCACAGACTTTGAGATATTTGGCATTTAGTGCCTTGGCCAAGCTCAGGCCAGCTATCAGAGCTTTATATTCGACTTCATTATTGGTCATTGGAAAATCAAGCTTAATAACATACTCAATGATGAATCCTTCGGACTTTGTAGCACCAAGCCTGCTCTACTAGATTTTGTTTTTGATGCCCCATCAAAATTGGGCACCCAATATTCATTAGGAGCCTGTCATTCTTCTTCCTTTTGGGGTGTTTCTTTCCTATCCTGCCCCGACTTCTTTTCGTTGAAGGTACATTCGACCACGAAGTCAGCAAGGGCTTGAGCTTTAATGGTCGTTCGAGGCTTATACTTGATGTCGAATTCTCCTAGCTCGATGGCCCATTTAATCAATCTTTCACTTGTCTTAGGGCTATGTATGATTTTTCTTAAAGTTTGATCAGTTAGTACCTTGATCTTGTGTGCCTGAAAGTAAGGCCACAATTTTCTTGAAGCCATTATCAAGGCTAGTGCAAACTTCTCAATTTTGGAGTAGTTAAGTTCCACTCCATGCAAGAATTTGCTCACATAATAAACTAGCTTTTGAATCTTTTCTTCTTCCTTTATAAGTACAACACTCAGGGCCTTTCCTGATACGTCCAAATACAAGTATAAGATGTTATCAGGACTAGGCTTGGCCAACAATGGAGCTTCAACCATATATTTTTTCATTTCCTCGAAGGCAACTTGACTTTCTTCTGTCCACATAAAGTCTTTTACTTTCTTCAATATCTTAAAGAAGGGTAGACATTTATCCCCAGAGTTCGAGACGAACCTTCTTAGGGCGGCAACTCTTCCTGTCAATTTCTGGACATCCCTTACTGTCTTCGGGGGTTCCATGTTGAGTATAGCCTGAATTTTTTCAGGATTGGCCTCAATCCCTCTTTTAGATACCATTGTTCCTAAGAATTTTCCATACCCTACGTCAAAGGTGCATTTTGCAGGGTTTAACATCATTTTATGGTGTCTCGGCACTTCGAAAGCCTCTCTAAGGCGTTCAATATGATCGACCTTATCAAGGCTTTTAACTAGCATATCATCAACGTAAACCTCCATGGTTTTTCCAATAAGTTGTTTGACCATTTTGTTAACGAGCCTTTAATATGTGGCTCATGTATTCTTTAACCCAAAGGCCATAACAAGATAAGAAAATACACCAAAGTTAGTGATGAATGATACTTTGGCAATGTCATCATCGTGCATCCTGATTTGATTGTATTCATTAAAGCCATCCATGAAGCTTAACATCTCATTTCCTGCGTGGCATCTATAGATGCATCGATCCTCGGAAGAGGGAAGCAATCCTTTGGACATGCATCATTCAAATTAGTAAAGTCTACACATATTCTCCATTTGCCATTGGATTTCTTGACCATCACAAGGTTAGAGAGCCATTCAGGAAATTGAATTTCTTCATCGTTTTTCGTCTTGGATCCACGTTAAGCTTATGAGTGATCAGTTCGGGGTCAATCCTCGACATATCAACCACTGTCCAGGCAAATAAGTCCCCATTTTCTTGTAAGAACTTTGTTAACTTTTCTTTCATAGGCCCTTTTAATGAGGCTCCAATGTAGGTGACTTTCTCTGGTTCTACCGGAACTAAGGGAATTTGAACCAAGTCTTCAACTGGCTTCCCCTTTTTTCTTCGTCTTCCCTTGAGTCCATGTCCTTTATGGGTAGGACTTGCCCTCTGACTCCATCGGATCTCAAGGCAGCCATATAGTAACTTCTTTCCATTCTCTGGTCTATTTTTTTCTCCTCAACGCCGTTTCTGGTGGGGAACTTGATCTTCAAGTGATAACTCGAGGCAACAGCTTTAAAAGCATGTAAGCCTGTTCTTCCAAGTATTGCATTGTACGTAGAAGATTCTTTGATTACCAGAAAAGTTTGCATCTGAGTGGCCTCTCGAGACTCTCTTCCCATTGTCATGGATAGTTGAATGGTTCCTTCTACTTTCGACTCCATTCCATTAAAACCATAAATCAAAACATCCGAAGGGGTTAGTTGGGAATCATTGTATCCTATCTTCACAAAGGCATCGTAGAACAACATATCGACGGATGCTCCATTATGCACCAGGACTCTTTTTACTTCTGAATTGCCTATCAAAGGGGCTACGACAAGGGGATCATCGTGTGGAAATTTTATCCCTTCCAAGTTTGAGTCATCAAAGGATATGACCACCTCTGTTCTAGCGCCTTTAGATGCTTCTCCTATGACTTGCATAACTACTCTAGTGTATGCCTTCCTTGAATTTCTTGAATTCCCCATGGCTGTAGGTCCTCCAAAAATCATATTGATGACCCCCTCTAGGCTGAGGATTCATATCTCGGTTATCATTGTTTCTCCCGTTATCATCGCGCCTATCATAGCCTCCATCTTTGGTGAATTTAAAGAGTTTTCCTCTTCTGATAAGGAATTCGATTTCATCCTTCAGTTGTCTACAATCATCCGTGTCATATCCGGTATCCTTATGAAATCGGTAAAAAGCATTCTTATTTCTCTTCTCAGGATCATACTTTATCGGCTTAGGCCATCTCAGGTGTCGATCCCTCTCAATATCCATCAAGATTTAGCTTCGAGGCGTATTCAACCTTGCATATTCAGCGAACCTCAGTCCTAAGTTATTATTCTTAGGAGGGGATTCTGAATCCTTATCCGTGTTAGAATACTTGTCCCGGACATCATACTCTTGATCGCCTTTTCTCTTCTTGTTATTGTTCCCATTTGTCACCACTGGTATAATGGTTTTCTTCATGCTTTCTTCTGCCTTAATATATTTCACTACTCTATCTTGGAGAAAGAGCATGTTCTCAGGTGGATGCTTGGCCAGAGATCTCTTGAAGTAAGGATCAGTCATCCCCTGTTGTAAGGCTATCATAGCTACCTTCTCATCCAAGTTTGGTACTTTCAGGGCTTCCTTAGTAAAACGATTCAAGTAGTCCATCATGGATTCGTTCTTCCCTATTCTAGGTTCATGAGCAAGACGAACTCTTTTCGTGCACTCTCCCACTTATGAACTGGCTTATAAAAAATTTGTTTAGTTCTTTGAAGGACCAAATAGAATTTGGAGGCAAACGGCTATTACAGCGTTGAGCCATGTCCCCCAGGATTTTAGGAAAAACCTGCACTTGACATCATCGTTGATAGGTTGTAATACCAAAGCATTCAAGAAATTTCTTACATGATTCGAGGGGTCTCCCGTTCCATCATAAGTCTTGATGGTGGGAATCTTGAACTTCCTTGAGATGTGAGCATTCATGATTCAGTAAAGGGTGGTGTTGGATCATCAGGATCTCCGAGTGATAGCAACTCAGTGGGATCAGCCCTTGCAGTTTCCCTTCTCCTCTCTCGAGAGGTTCCATCTACCTCTATGATATTAGGGGCTTCACGCCTCGGGGTTGGCTTTGTGTCCTGCCGACCTAAATTTTTCTTTAGTTCTTTGAGTTCTACCTCGTAGGAAGTAATATTCTGCTCTAGTGTCCTACGGGACCGAGAATGTTGTCTCTCTACGGGATCCTTGCCAAGCCTTCTTCTTCTAGGATTAATATCGGTGCCTTAAGAGCTTTCATCATCAGTTGAATATGTCCTGAGAAATCACGGATTCCTTCTCTATGCCCATAGTTTTGTGAGAGGGCCAACCCTCTGATGTATGGAGTGGGATAAGCTTGAGAGAGTCCAAGCCTGAGACAGAGAGTCGGATTCATGGACGACTTCCGCAGGTTTGATAGAATTGATGATTTCACTGAACGGGCCAAGCCTTTGAGCGCTACGGCCTTGAGTTTCAGCAGGAATAGTGGTGGTAGCAGGGACCTTGGTGGTTTGAGTTCCATCAGGAGAAATCACAGCAGTCGGGTCTCCTGTGGTAGGGATGATGTCTCCATTAGCTCTTCGTGTTCTTACCATGGTTGATGTTGTTTTCCCATAGACGGTGCCAAGTGTTATGGATTAAAAAGTAGGGTATACTTATTGTGATGTGTGTCGGAGCTTATCGAGCTTTAATGACTGCACTTGTATTTCGTAGCTTAGTTATGCCCTCACAAGATGCCTACGTATCTCAGTGCGTACGAGAATCAAACCAGACGTAGTTCTAAGAATGAGGGGTTAGGCCCTTTATATAGACGTAGAGAATCTAAGAATTAGAGTAGGTTTAGGAACCTTGGTGGGAAAGGCACCTCCTTCAAGGATTTTGGATCCTTCTTGTGATAGAAATAGTTTCCATGTAGGAATATGTTTCCTTGTTGATTGAGGTATCTTGGGGGCTACTCCTTGTAGTAGTTTCCTTGTAGTTGGATGTAATTAATTAACTGTTTATTTAGTTAATTAATTAATTTTGAAATTATTTAATAATTTAGGGTTTCAAGGCTCGTTAAATGGGCCTCCCTTTTAGACCAAACTAGGTCTGACTAATGCTACATTAATTGTGTCTTTAGGGTTTATTTTTTTCTCATATGTATTGTTACTTGTTAGGATGAAAGACCTCAATCTGCAAAAAAGAAATATTCGATATTTTTTTTAAAAAATACATTTAAAATTGTTTCCAAACTCTCGTATAGAAAATAAATCTCTACTATATTTTTATAACCAAACTAGAGATTTGTTTTTTGAAACATTTAACCATATAAAAGATCCTAACCGTCCAATTTTAGATAAATCATATAAACAATCCTAAACATTCAATTTTAATAAAATCTAATTTTAGAAATTATATATATCATACATACAATTCTATCTCGATACTTCTCCTTTTATACAACTACTCACGGATAATATTATATTATATTTAAATTATATTATATTATATATTTTCTATTTTATGAATCCTATTTATCATATATTTTTTATTTAATATAATTTACTCACATTCAACTTAATTTAATCACCATTCAAACTCTTTTATTTATTTAAAATTATGACTTATCATTAAATTTTATAAATATTAATATATAAACATCATTGTATAGAAAAATGTAAAANATATTATTTATCTTTTATTCTTACATATATACTATATTATTAAAGTCGGAGTAGCAAAAGTTTGGCGGTTAGTCTTCCGGTAAATCGTCTTTTTATAAAACTCTTTTTTTATCCAGTAAATTCTCTTTTAATACAACTTTTCTATGCAATTATGATATAATTATAATTTAATTTTAAAACATACATATTTTACATATAAGTCTATCACAGTGAGTTCTCTTTTTGTAGAACAATCTAATAACATCTTTCACTTCACTTCTATTACTCCTCAAACTCTTCAATTTATTTGAAATTATAACTTATTAATTAAATCTCATGAATATTAAAATAATATTATTATTTTATCTACATTAAATATTTTTTATTATATATTATATTATTATAACTAATATAATAAAATATTTAAATAATATAAAATAATTAATATATAATTTAAAAATACTGTTGTGCTTTGCACGTGTTAGAGTATTTCCAAGTAAAGAGACATCTTGGCTAAATTACCTATGTGCCGTGTAGGTGGCATCGTTTAGAGGATATCTAAAAAATGAGTCATTTTAACATTCTTTTCCCTTAGAAAAAATTTAGATAATTATATTTGGCCTTCTAGATTTTATTGAACCCAAAATCCTCTCATGTATAATTTTACCTAATTAAAATTGGAAACTGTTCACCAGCCACAGTTGAATATCTTTCGATATCCAATCAACCCATCTTCTACCGTTAAAAAATAAATCAACGGCTGAGATTAAAAAAAATGCACATATGCTCTATAATAGAGCGTACACACGCTCTATAATAAAGCGTATGTGCATATNGATTAAAAAGTAGGGTATACTTATTGTGATGTGTGTCGGAGCTTATCGAGCTTTAATGACTGCACTTGTATTTCGTAGCTTAGTTATGCCCTCACAAGATGCCTACGTATCTCAGTGCGTACGAGAATCAAACCAGACGTAGTTCTAAGAATGAGGGGTTAGGCCCTTTATATAGACGTAGAGAATCTAAGAATTAGAGTAGGTTTAGGAACCTTGGTGGGAAAGGCACCTCCTTCAAGGATTTTGGATCCTTCTTGTGATAGAAGTAGTTTCCATGTAGGAATATGTTTCCTTGTTGATTGAGGTATCTTGGGGGCTACTCCTTGTAGTAGTTTCCTTGTAGTTGGATGTAATTAATTAACTGTTTATTTAGTTAATTAATTAATTTTGAAATTATTTAATAATTTAGGGTTCCAAGGCTCGTTAAATGGGCCTCCCTTTTAGACCAAACTAGGTCTGACTAATGCTACATTAATTGTGTCTTTAGGGTTTATTTTTTCTCATATGTATTGTTACTTGTTAGGATGAAAAACCTCAATCTGCAAAAAAGAAATATTCGATATTTTTTTTAAAAAAATACATTTAAAATTGTTTCCAAACTCTCGTATAGAAAATAAATCTCTACTATATTTTTATAACCAAAATAGAGATTTGTTTTTTAAAACATTTAACCATATAAAAGATTCTAACCGTCCAATTTTAGATAAATCATATAAACGATCCTAAACATTCAATTTTAATAAAATCTAATTTTAGAAATTATATATATCATACATACAATTCTATCTCGATACTTCTCCTTTTATACAATTACTCACGGATAATATTATATTATATTTAAATTATATTATATTATATATTTTCTATTTTATGAATCCTATTTATCATATATTTTTTATTTAATATAATTTACTCACATTCAACTTAATTTAATCACCATTCAAACTCTTTTATTTATTTAAAATTATGACTTATCATTAAATTTTATAAATATTAATATATAAACATTATTGTATAGAAAAATGTAAAACAAAACTAATAATAAAACAAATTATCATGTTAAATGAAATATTTAAATTATATAAAATAATTTAAATATAATTTATTAATAATATCCGTGCTTTACACGGGTTATAAACTAGTATACTTAATAACAATAAGTTAATATAAAATAGAAATTTAAATTACTTACGTATGCAGTATGTTTTACTAATATTATGGTATAAAAAGGTGAATTTCAAAATCTTAGATAATATATTTTTCGTCTCCCAATTCTTTAAGATTTGAAATTAAATAATTAAAATATTATATTTATCCGTCTACTTATCTAGAAAATTTAAAGTTTTATAAAATATATATTTGTCGTAATAGTGTTATATATTTTATGATAATTATATATATATATATTATTTATCTTTTATTCTTACATATATACTATATTATTAAAGTCGGAGTAGCAAAAGTTTGGCGGTTAGTCTTCCGGTAAATCGTCTTTTTATAAAACTCTTTTTTTATCCAGTAAATTCTCTTTTAATACAACTTTTCTATGCAATTATGATATAATTATAATTTAATTTTAAAACATACATATTTTACATATAAGTCTATCACAGTGAGTTCTCTTTTTGTAGAACAATCTAATAACATCTTTCACTTCACTTCTATTACTCCTCAAACTCTTCAATTTATTTGAAATTATAACTTATTAATTAAATCTCATGAATATTAAAATAATATTATTATTTTATCTACATTAAATATTTTTTATTATATATTATATTATTATAACTAATATAATAAAATATTTAAATAATATAAAATAATTAATATATAATTTAAAAATACTGTTGTGCTTTGCACGTGTTAGAGTATTTCCAAGTAAAGAGACATCTTGGCTAAATTACCTATGTGCCGTGTAGGTGGCATCGTTTAGAGGATATCTAAAAAATGAGTCATTTTAACATTCTTTTCCCTTAGAAAAAATTTAGATAATTATATTTGGCCTTCTAGATTTTATTGAACCCAAAATCCTCTCATGTATAATTTTACCTAATTAAAATTGGAAACTGTTCACCAGCCACAGTTGAATATCTTTCGATATCCAATCAACCCATCTTCTACCGTTAAAAAATAAATCAACGGCTGAGATTAAAAAAAATGCACATATGCTCTATAATAGAGCGTACACACGCTCTATAATAAAGCGTATGTGCATATTTTTTAATTCCCATTTTACTCTCTATTATATGTCTCCCCCGAATACATACCCTTATCNAAAGGCACCTCCTTCAAGGATTTTGGATCCTTCTTGTGATAGAAGTAGTTTCCATGTAGGAATATGTTTCCTTGTTGATTGAGGTATCTTGGGGGCTACTCCTTGTAGTAGTTTCCTTGTAGTTGGATGTAATTAATTAACTGTTTATTTAGTTAATTAATTAATTTTGAAATTATTNTTCTCTAAAACTCATTTCAACTTTGCCCATTTCATAACCCATTTCATAACTCATTTCATACCCATTTCATAACCCAATATACTTTGAGTTTTCTAATACCCATTTTTTTTATAAACTTTAAGTTTGAGAGAAGATTCAATTTCTTAAATATTTTAAAAATTAAGCTTGGGATAAGATTCAATTTCTTTAAGATTTCAACATTTGAGCTTGGGATAGTTTTATTAAGGTTAACTTCATTTTATGGCTTCTTTCATTTTTTTCAAAATTAAAGCCTTTTAAGTCTCTTAATAAGTATAAAATTGAGATTGAAGATGATGATAATGAAGATAAAAAATCTAGTCCTAAAAAAGTAGAGATTATTAATGATGACAATTATGATGATGGTGATGATTTTTATGATGTTGATGATAATGATGATATACCACACATACAAANCCAAGGCTCGTTAAATGGGCCTCCCTTTTAGACCAAACTAGGTCTGACTAATGCTACATTAATTGTGTCTTTAGGGTTTATTTTTTCTCATATGTATTGTTACTTGTTAGGATGAAAAACCTCAATCTGCAAAAAAGAAATATTCGATATTTTTTTTAAAAAAATACATTTAAAATTGTTTCCAAACTCTCGTATAGAAAATAAATCTCTACTATATTTTTATAACCAAAATAGAGATTTGTTTTTTAAAACATTTAACCATATAAAAGATTCTAACCGTCCAATTTTAGATAAATCATATAAACGATCCTAAACATTCAATTTTAATAAAATCTAATTTTAGAAATTATATATATCATACATACAATTCTATCTCGATACTTCTCCTTTTATACAATTACTCACGGATAATATTATATTATATTTAAATTATATTATATTATATATTTTCTATTTTATGAATCCTATTTATCATATATTTTTTATTTAATATAATTTACTCACATTCAACTTAATTTAATCACCATTCAAACTCTTTTATTTATTTAAAATTATGACTTATCATTAAATTTTATAAATATTAATATATAAACATTATTGTATAGAAAAATGTAAAACAAAACTAATAATAAAACAAATTATCATGTTAAATGAAATATTTAAATTATATAAAATAATTTAAATATAATTTATTAATAATATCCGTGCTTTACACGGGTTATAAACTAGTATACTTAATAACAATAAGTTAATATAAAATAGAAATTTAAATTACTTACGTATGCAGTATGTTTTACTAATATTATGGTATAAAATGGTGAATTTAAAAATCTTAGATAATATATTTTTCGTCTCCCAATTCTTTAAGATTTCAAATTAAATAATTAAAATATTATATTTATCGGTCTTCTTATCTAGAAAATTTAAAGTTTTATAAAATATATATTTGTCGTAATAGTGTTATATATTTTATGATAATTATATATATATATATATTATTTATCTTTTATTCTTACATATATACTATATTATTAAAGTCGGAGTAGCAAAAGTTTGGCGGTTAGTCTTCCGGTAAATCGTCTTTTTATAAAACTCTTTTTTTATCCAGTAAATTCTCTTTTAATACAACTTTTCTATGCAATTATGATATAATTATAATTTAATTTTAAAACATACATATTTTACATATAAGTCTATCACAGTGAGTTCTCTTTTTGTAGAACAATCTAATAACATCTTTCACTTCACTTCTATTACTCCTCAAACTCTTCAATTTATTTGAAATTATAACTTATTAATTAAATCTCATGAATATTAAAATAATATTATTATTTTATCTACATTAAATATTTTTTATTATATATTATATTATTATAACTAATATAATAAAATATTTAAATAATATAAAATAATTAATATATAATTTAAAAATACTGTTGTGCTTTGCACGTGTTAGAGTATTTCCAAGTAAAGAGACATCTTGGCTAAATTACCTATGTGCCGTGTAGGTGGCATCGTTTAGAGGATATCTAAAAAATGAGTCATTTTAACATTCTTTTCCCTTAGAAAAAATTTAGATAATTATATTTGGCCTTCTAGATTTTATTGAACCCAAAATCCTCTCATGTATAATTTTACCTAATTAAAATTGGAAACTGTTCACCAGCCACAGTTGAATATCTTTCGATATCCAATCAACCCATCTTCTACCGTTAAAAAATAAATCAACGGCTGAGATTAAAAAAAATGCACATATGCTCTATAATAGAGCGTACACACGCTCTATAATAAAGCGTATGTGCATATTTTTTAATTCCCATTTTACTCTCTATTATATGTCTCCCCCGAATACATACCCTTATCTCCCAGAAACACACTTGTTCTTTTATCATACCATTTTTTGGAGATTTATGTGAGTTCTCTAAAACTCATTTCAACTTTGCCCATTTCATAACCCATTTCATAACTCATTTCATACCCATTTCATAACCCAATATACTTTGAGTTTTCTAATACCCATTTTTTTTATAAACTTTAAGTTTGAGAGAAGATTCAATTTCTTAAATATTTTAAAAATTAAGCTTGGGATAAGATTCAATTTCTTTAAGATTTCAACATTTGAGCTTGGGATAGTTTTATTAAGGTTAACTTCATTTTATGGCTTCTTTCATTTTTTTCAAAATTAAAGCCTTTTAAGTCTCTTAATAAGTATAAAATTGAGATTGAAGATGATGATAATGAAGATAAAAAATCTAGTCCTAAAAAAGTAGAGATTATTAATGATGACAATTATGATGATGGTGATGATTTTTATGATGTTGATGATAATGATGATATACCACACATACAAAATTGCACAAAATCTAAAAATTCACCCAAAAATAGACAAAATGCGAAAAATAATGATGATGTTCCTTTGGATGATTTGAATGATATTTATCATTGTGTTGGTCAATTGTTTGATAGTTTAGATGAGGCGGAGATGTTTTATAGAGATTATGGTAGACATATTGATTTTGAGGTAATAATTAGAATTACGCATAAACGCTTAAAATGTAAAAATATTTGTTCGTGTTTTTATATATGTAGAAAGGGTGGTAGGTTAGGCTTAAAAAATATTTTGGATGAATTTGATATCCGAAAAAAGAAGAGAAATATAGATACTCCTGGTAGAACGAGTTGTAAAGCACGGATGTATGTTGTTCATAGAGAGAAGTTAAAGAAATGGAAGTGACATTGGTTAATTTGAAACACAATCATAAAATGGTAGAACCTAGTGAAGTGCATTTCATACAAAGGCCAAGAAACATAACTCCCATTATTCGACAATTGATTGTTACTTTGAATAAGTCGGGTATTGGACCTTCAAAAATTTTGAATGTTTTGGGTGAGTTAACGGGAGATTTAGAGAATATTGGATTTACTAGTCAAACATTCAGAATGTTTTACGTGATATTAGACATTATATGTTTGATTCAAGTAATGCCCGAGAAGCTTTGATATTACTTCAAGAATTGAAATGTAATAGTTTAGGGGAATATTTTTACCGAGTAGATGTTGATGAAGAAAGTCAGGTGCGTGCTATGTTGTGAGTTGATCTGAAATCATTAAATGCATATAAAATTTTTGGAGATGTGGGAGTGTTTGACTCTACGTACCATATAAATAGATATTGTATGCAATTTATACCTATTATGGGGGTCAACCATCACTACCAATATATATTATTTGGATTTGCATTAATAAGGGATGAGAAAGAAGGTTCGTATGTATGGGTTTTTAAGAATTGGTTGGAAGCCATGGGAAACAAGCCTCCAATCTCAAACATCACGGATCAAGATATTGCGATCGGAAATGCAATTACCGAAGTTTTTCCAAACACGAATCATTTGTATTGTACTTGGCATATAAGTACTAAATTTGGAGAAAAATTATCAAATTTGTACGGAAATGAACCACACTTTAAAGAAGATTTCAACTTATGTATCTACAAATCATTAACAGTTGAACAATTTGAAGATATGTGGGATTATTTGGTTGAAAAATATAACTTGGTTGATCATTGTTGGTTGTAAGATGTGTATTCTGTTCGACATTAATGGGTTCTTGTGTATACTAAACTTCATTTCACTACCGGGATGACCACTATCTCGAGAAGTGAATCGATGAATGCTTTTTTTAATGAGTATGTGAATGCTAGCACCGGTTTGAAAGAATTTATAAAGAATTCATAAAAAGTATTGGAGAAACAATATATTTGTGAGAGGGAAACGGATTATGAAATAAAGTATAAGGATAGACCAAGAATAACATCCTCGTCATTAAAGAATCATGTGACATCTATATATACAAAGGAGATGTTTAGACGTTTTCAACACGAGCTTAAATAAAGTAGAGCCTATGTTGTTATTGAGAAACATGTTGAGAGAACTATGCTCTTTAAGGTGTATGGAGCATATAAAACAACAGTGGCGGCCGAATATAGAAAAGTTTATACTTTGGTGGTGGCCGAGAAAAGCACCATAACTTGTGTTAGTCGGACATTTGAAAATTTTGGAATGATTTTTCGTCACATTATTAGATATTTGAATATGATGTAATGGACTGAAATTCCTTAAAATTTAATTAACTTAAGATGGACAATTAGAGGAAATAAAGTTGCGGGGTCCATATCGTATAAAGCTCCTACCATTGGCACCTATCTTAAATCACAACCCGCATAATATAGTACTTTATGCAAAGCCTTTCAAGGTTTAGCCGCCCATAGGAGTTGTTTGATTGAAAGATTTAATTATGTCATGACTTTAATAGAAAAAGAGTTGAATTATGTGAAAAATTTTCTGAATGAAGATCATCCTAAGAATCAACCGCATGAGAATGATCTAGGAGGTGGTTAAAATTTTGATGAAGATGAAAATTTTAACAATTTAAAGAACCCTTTGATGTCTCAAACTAAAGGTCGTCCCAAGGAAAGAGAAAAAAGTGGTATAGAAATGTCTAAATCCAAAAAACTAAGAAAATATAATTATTGTGGTACAATTGATGTCTAGCATGATGTAAGAAATTGTCCAACTAAATTAGCAACGGGGAGCTAATTTTTAGCATTTGAATTGATTTTGGTATTTGGTTTTAATTTATTTAAAATTTCAAATGTTATGATATTTTGGAGTTGTATTATGATTTGGAGTTGTTTATGGCATTTTGGAGTTGTATTATGATTTGAATTGATCTTGATTTTGTAATTTTTTTGTAATTTCAAATTTTATGGTATTTTAGAGTATGTTACAAGCATATAAAAGTGGATTTTTTTTTCAAAAAAAAACATATACGCCCTATTATCAAGCGGACATACACTCTATAATAGAGCGTAATTGCAGGAAGGTATTTTATAAGAATCAATTTGCCTTAGCTTTTTTGCCAGCCGTGTAGGTCCACTCTAGTATAGAGCGTATGTCAGCTCTATAATAGAGCGTAACTATTTTTGACATTACTGTTTTGTTTTTTTACATTACACCCTGTACAATCGAGCAATATCAAACCAAACCAAACCAATCCAAACAAACTCCAAATCCATATCCAAACATAAATATGAAACTATATCAAACTCCAAATCCAAGAACCGAACCAATATAACATAAAATTAAAATTAAACTAATCAAAATACAATCCAACATAATATTAAACAAAACTACTCCAATCCAATCCAAATTAAAATTTAAATTACAACCAATCCAAAATCAAATTACAATCCCGCTAATCTAGCTTGATACGATCCATCACTCATATGTGGGGCTATTCCTTTATTGAGTTCCCATCCAATACGATTCTGGAAGAGCGAGATTATATCATCATTCCATTCGACACCACACCAAATTTGAGTATTACATGTCAAAATATTTAATTATCATGCCACCTTTTCCAGAAATTGATATTCAGCGTATTCAAAAAATATGAGCGACACATGAGCGATACTGTCTATCCGAGCCCCATCAAAATGGGGGTCAAAACTGTGATAAAAGTTATTATATGGCTTCCAAGCAACCCAATTCGAATCAAAATTATCAAATTATCCACGGTGGGCATCAATGTTGTGATGAACATTATAGTACTTGGATTTTTCCTTGCCAATCAGATAAATCACCCATGTTAAGGCCCTACGCCATATATGTTGCATGTTACTTGCAATCATAGGTTGTCCCGAACACAACCTCTCACGAGCTCAAAGCATCAAAAGCGTACAACATCCGTTAATCGATACACAATCCTTATGACTTACTTCATACAAATTCCTAAACAAATAAGCAAGAACTCCCGCCCCCAAACATATCCGTATATCTTACTAATATCGAGTAATAATGGGATTAATCTAGGTTGAGCAATTATAACATCCCACATCGAATAGAAAGTGTGTGTTTGGTCCCTTTACAAGGACAAGTCAATATCTAATGTATACCAAAAATTACTAGCTTTTATGGACTGATATGTGGTGGGTTGTTGGGCTCAGTATACATTAAGTTATGGGCTTAGATTGTTATAAATGGTATCAAAGCCATACCCGGTCGGAAGTGTTAAGGCACTTCCCGGGTTCCATAAATATGTCTATGAGTTCGAGTAGGATGTCGACCCAATAAGGTGGGGTATGTGTAACATCCCATATCAAATGTAAAGCGTGTGTTTGGGCCCTTTATAAGGACAAGTTAATAACTAATGTATACCAAAAAATTCTAGCTTTTATGGACTGACATGTGGTGGGTTTTTGGGCTCGGTATGCATTAAGTTTTGGGCTTGGGTTGTTATAGCAATGTTATTAGGCTTTGTTGGAAATAAAATAGCATCGCATAAATAGAAGACATACCCCCGTGTATATATCTCCAACATCTTCGGATCATCCTTTGAAGGACATTCACAATATCGCTCTCTCAAAAAACTCAATTTGATGTCACCCCTACCAAAAGCGTTTTCTCTTTCTTCAATGGATAGATCCGGATCCGGCCCATTATACAACCAAGTATTCTTGACAGTAATTGCTTCAAGACTTGTTACCGCTTCTTCTACAACCTGAAGACCCGTCAACATGTAAACATCTTTGAGCGTGTTAGGAATCTATGTAGATTTGATAATAACTTTAACTTTAGAGTCATATAAATTTATCAATTGTAACTGATCAATTGATATGATGTTTATAAATATCAATTGATCAGGAAATCATTTATCAATTAAAATATTTATCTGAATCAACTGATAAATATGGATGGTAGCATAGTTGTACTTAGTATATTTCAATTGATATGGCTTAAATCAATTGATAGTGTTTTCATCAATTGATACTAGAGTCGATTGATATAGGTCATCAACTGATATATAACTTAGGTTGTCAAATTGTAATTATTTGAAGACTGAAAAATTATACAAGTGAAGGGTGATCAATTGATATGGAAGCATCAATGGATGAAGGATCGATTGATAACAAGTCATATCAAAGATTGAAGACCATCAACTGATGTGAAGTCCGATCGATTGATAAATCGATTGATAACATCTATCAATTGATAAGTCAACAACTATTATCAATCGATGGATATCAAGATCAATCGAAGAAGAACATCAATTGATATGCTTAACATAAAATTATCAATTGATAGGGACTACACAAAGAGACAAAATATCAGGAATCTTCAGACTAAAGCACTGTTATGGAAGACAGTCTACATTGACTGTGAACACTCAAATTAAAGCTGTTTTTCCAAGACTCAAGACATTTCCCAAAATGGAAAAAGACAGAATGGAAAGATAGATTAGTAACATTTCTAGAATAGATATTTTTGTTTATATTCTATTCTTGAGATTTTAAACACTCTTATAATATATAAACAAGTGTGGCATCATTGTTAGAAAATGAATTAAGTTAGAAAATTTCTGTGAATCAATTTTTCAAGACTTAGAGCACTTTATAAGAACAGTTGATTTAATTTTTAACTTTGTAAAAAGAAGCTAGGTAAAAACCGAGATTATTTGAGCAAATATATACACTAATGGAAAAACCAATCCATCACTAATTTTTAAATATTTTTTCAATTTATATTGTTCTAAACACTTTTCAAAAACACTTAGTTCATCAAAAACAAATACTAATAATTTGAAAAAGTTTTAAGTATTTGTATTCAACCCCCTTCTATGAATACATATTAACATTGTTATAGGGAATAACAATTGATATCAGAACATAGGCTTTCAACATACAGAAAGTATTAAGATCAAGAACAAGTTAATATGAGCCAAAAGGATTCAGGTATGAAGATTCTAGTGTTGGAAAAAGATGAATATTTTACATGGAAAGTAAAAATGCACCTTTATATACTTTCTCTTGACCCTTTCTATGTTAACTACATAGAAAAAGGTCTTCATGTTCCTATGAAGTTGGTCACATGTGTAAACCCTGATGGAACTCCCGCATTTAACAAACATGTTCCAAAACTCATCACTGAGTTCACAGAAGATGATGAAAAGGAGGTGCTGAAGGATAAAAAAGCCATGAATATCCTATTCAATGGTTTGGATAAAGATATGTTTGACAATGTTATCAACTTCACAACATTCAAGGAGGTATGGGATACTCTTCAAACTCTATGTGAAGGAACTGAATAAGTCAGGAAAAATAAGATGCAACTACTGAGTCAGAAATATGAATCCTTTCATTTTAAGAGTGGTGAGTCCATCAATGATACCTATAGTTGGTTCCAAAAACTTTTGAATGGACTAAAAATATATGGTAGGGTTTATGTAACTGAAGATACAAATATGAAATTTCTTAGATCTCTTCCAAAAGAATGGAAGGCAATGACTGTCTCCATTAGTCAATCTCACGACTTCAAGGATTATACTCTTGAGAAGCTTTATGGTATTCTCAAAACACATGAGTTGGAAATACAACAAGATGAAGAGATTGAGAAGAATCAAAGAAAGGAAAAGAATGTGTCTTTGATGGTTAAAGGAAATGAAGACAAGAAAGGTAACAGTGAAAGTGGTTGTGTAAAAGGTATTATCATGGTGGCTAATGATGCTGTTGAAGAGTCATCCAAAGGAAAGGGAAATGGAAAATGTGAGGAAAGTGAAGCATGTTCTCAAGATGATTTAGATGAAATTGATGAACACCTTGCATTTCTATCAAGGAAGTTTTCAAAACTGAAATTCAAAAGGAATCCAAATGCTTAAAGGCCTGGATCACAGTTTAGGAGTGACAACCAAAATAAAAAATTGGTTGATAGATCTAAATATAAATGTTAAAACTGAGGATTGGCTGGTCATTTCTTAAATGAATGCAAAAAGCCAAAACAAGAAAAGAAGGCAAAGTCATATGATGACATTAACTATAAAAAGAAGTATTTTAACCTTCTCAAATAANGTGATGGCATTAACTATAAAAAGAAGTATTTTAACCTTCTAAAATAAAAAGAAAAGGCTTTTGTGACTGAAGAGAAAGACTGGGGTGTTGAGAATAGTGATTCTGAAGAATTCATCAATCTAGCTCTAATGGCCAACCATGAAGATGAAGAAGCTAGTTCATCATCAAATCAAGTACTAGCTATTCACTTTTTTAAATTGTCAAAAAATGAATGCAATAGTACCATAAATGAAATGTCAATGAATTGTATAACTTTCACGTCACTCTGAAATCTCTAAACAAAGAAAATCTCAAGTTAAATAACACCATTGATGCCTTAACTGAGAGAAATATTTTTCTTGAAAATGAACTTGTTTGTTTAGATAGATTTAAGCAGAAAAGTAAGGATGCTAGGGATGAACTAGTGAATAGTCTGAGAAGATTAGAATTGTTAAAAGAACAATTAGCTGAAGAAATTGAAACCATTAACAAATGAAATAGGTTTGCTAAAAATGCTAAACATAACATTAATGTTCAGGATTTAGATACTCAATGGATAAAGATCAATAAACTGCTAATCCTTTATCAATTGATAAGGATTATCAATCGATTGATGTTGAGTCAACTGATAAGCATCCATTGACAGGTAAACCATCAATGGCTAACAAGAAGAATAATCTTAGCACCCCTATTAAGTTTGTTAAGGAAAAGGATTCCAAAGATCAAGTTGAGACTAAGGTTGAAAAGATCAATATAGTTAGCTTATATAAGAAACAGTTAAAAGATAAATTAGAAAAGATAGCGCATGTTGAAGTCATACATCCTAAGTCTGAGAAAAAGAAAAAGAAAAAGAATAGGAATGGGAAGGTAGGCATAAACAAACACAATAACTACACTCCTGATATGTATGCACCTAAAATTTTTTGTGTTAAATATGGTATTGTAAATCATTTATCTATGCATTGTAAGAAAGAAAAGCCTTCTAGGTCTATGAATGATTCAAATGCACACACCATGTCTATAAATGTCATGCTTGTCAATTCTATGCTCATGAATGCCATGACCTCTAATTTGATTGCACCAAATGTTCACATGCCATATGCACAAATGCCATACATGTATAATTTTTTCTTTGCATATGCAAATATGAACATGCTTGGAATGTCATGGAACATGCCTATAGCTGATAACAATCATGCTAGTCAAACTTTCAAGTCTAAAAATGTGCATGATATTCCTAATATGAGTCATAAGGTATTTTAGCCTCAAAAGTCAACTCCCAAAGTTAAAGTGAATTTAAACCCACCAAAATAAAAGTAACCAAAGTTGGCAACCAAGATTCAGCCTGAAACTAATAAAAGAGGACCCAAAGCAACTTGGGTACCAAAAGAAACATGATTATTTTAATTGTGTGCAGTAGAACAGGAAGAAAAATCTATGGTATCTAAATATTGGATATTCTAGGCACATGACTGGAGATATGTCCCTGCTCACAAATTTTATGGCCCAGGAGTTACTTTTGGAGATAATAACTAAGGATTTACTATGGGATATGGCTCAATTACAAGTTAAAATGTTATCATTAAACCTGTAGCACTAGTTGATGTATTGAAGCATAATTTGCTCAGTATTAGTCAACTGTGTGATAATAGAAATGGTGTATGGTTTTCAACTAGATCATGCATCATAACCAACAAGTAATCTGGTGAAAATCTTCCAACTAGAGGAAGAAAAGGAAATGTCTATGTGGCTGATTTCAATTCTGTGAAGGCAAATTCAATGACATGTCTACTTAGCAAGGCCAATGCAGATGAAAGTTGGATTTGGCAGAAGAAGCTAGCCCATTTAAATTTTAAAGCCATGAATCAATTGGTTAGAAATAATTTGGTTAGAGGCATTCCACAAATAGAATTCATCAAGTATGGATTATGTAATACTTGTCAAAAGGGAAAGAAAAGGAAAGCATCATTTAATTCCAAGTCAGAATCATCAATTGATAAGCCTATGAAATTATTGCACATGAAATTATTTGGTCCTGTCAACATCATGTCTTTTGTCAAAAAGAAATATGACTTGGTAATTATGGATGATTTCACAAGGTACCCATGGGTATACTTTCTACACTCTAAGGATGAGGTAAGCAAGTTTATTATCAACCATGTGAAGAATTTTGATAATGGAACTGAATGGAAAGTTAAGAAAATAAGAAGTGATAATGGTACTGAATTTAAGAATATAACAATGACATAATTCTGTGAAGAAAAAGGTATCACTCATCATTTCTATGCTCCTACAACTCCTCAACAAAATGGAGTTATTGAGAGGAAAAATAAAACCTTAATTGAAGTTGCAAGAACTATGTTGGAGGAAGCCAAACTTCCTACATACTTTTGGGTAGAACCAATCAATACTGCATGCTAGATTCAGAATATTTCCATGATCAATCAATTACAAGGCAAAACTCCATATAAATTGATGAAGAAAGACAAGAAGCCAACAATAAATTTTCTTCATGTTTTTGGTTACAAATGTTTTGTCCTAAGGAATCAAGGTAAAAATCTAGAAAAAATTGAAGCCAAAACTGATGAGGCTATATTTGTTGGATATAGAATAACAATCAAGGCTTACAGAGTTTGCAATCTTAGATTACACATTGTTATGGAATCCATGCATGTAGTCTTTGATGAAAAGAAGATTCAAGGGTTGTTTGATGAAGGATATCATGACTCTTTGCATTTTGAAAATGAATCAACTGGTAATGGTGAATAAAGTGATGATGATATGGATATTTTAAGAATTCAAGACCCAGAAATTCCCCATCAATTGATGTCAATACACCAATAGATAACTTATCAGTTAATAATCTTCAATCAACTGATAATACATCAATTGATAACCATTCAATGGATAACAATTCTGCTCAACAATCATCAAGTACAGTATCCATCTCATGGGGAGGGTTCTCAAATAATCAATCACATCACAGTGATCATAATCATACTGATGATCATGAAACATCATCCTCAAGAACCAATTTGCCTCCATAAAGAAAATGGACCAAAAGTCATCCCTTTGATTTGATTATTGAAAATGCAAATGATGGTGTCAAAACTAGAAGTGTAACTCAAAATGAATACTTGTATAGCAGCTTCCTGTCTTAAGAAGAATAAAAAAGATTGAAGAAGCCTTGAATGATCTTGATTGAATAATAGCTATACAAGAAGAGTTGAATCAGTTTGAAAGAAATAATGTATGGAAACTGGTGCCCAAACCAAAGAACAAGTCTGTTATTGGTACAAAATGGGTATTCAGAAATAAAATGGATGAATTTGGTATAATGACAAGGAATAAAGCAAGATTGCTGGTAAAAAGCTACTCACAAGAAGAAGGCATAGATTTTGATGAAACATTTACACATGTTGCAAGATTGGAAGCTATCAGAATCTTTCTAGCATATGTTGTCCATGCTAATTTCAAGGTCTACCAGATGGATGTGAAGAGTGCTTTTCTCAATGGAGAATTAGAAGAAAAATTATATGTGGAATAACCTCCTAGTTTTATGGATACTATTCATCCTGGATTTGTGTACTATCTTCTCAAAGTAGTGTATCGGTTGAAACAAGCACCTAGAGCTTGCTATGACACACTTTCTAAATTCTTGATTGAGAATAACTTCACAAGATGTACTGTTGATAAAACTCTCTTTAATAGAAAGGTTAATTGTTCTATTATACTTGTTCAAATCTCTGTAGATGACATTATTTTTGGCTGAACTGATGAGAAACTTTGTCAAAAGTTTGCTAAGTTGATGCAGAATAAATATAAAATGAGCATGATTGGAGAACTTACCAATTTTCTTGGTTTGCAAGTCAAACAAGTTAAAGATGGTATTTTCATAAATCAAACCAAATATATTTCTGAACTATTAAGGAAATTTGATTTAAATGAATGTTTTTTTACAAAAACTCCCATGACCACTGCAACTAAACTTGAATTGAATACTAAGGAAGCTAAAGTGGACATTTCAAGTTATATATGCATGGTTGGCTCATTACAATATTTAACTGCTAGTAGGCTAGACATAATATTTGCTACATGTCTTTGTATTAGGTTTCAGGTTGATCCTAGATAGTCTCATTTGATTGTAATAAAAAGAATATTCAAATATCTCAAAGGAATACCAAATCTTGGTATTTGGTATCCTAGAGACTCTGGATTTGATCTAATTGGCTATTCAGATGCAGACTATGCAGGTTGCAGAATTAATAGAAAAAGCATAACATGAACTTGTCAATTTTTAGGAAATAACATGATTTAGCAAAAAGTAAAATTCAGTGTCCACATCCACAATATAGGCTGAATATATTGTTGCTGCAAGTTTTTGTGCACAAGTGTTATGGATGAGGAATCAACTGTTTGATTAAGGATTTAATTTAAGCAAGATTCCAATATTTTGTGACAATACAAGTGTAATTGCCATTACTGAAAATCCAGTTCAACACTCAAGGACCAAGCACATAGACATAAGGTATCACTTCATTAGGGAATATGTAATGAATGGTATTGTTGAATTATATTTTTTCCTTAGTGAAAGACAACTTGTAAACATTTTTATCAAACCACTAGATGAATCTACTTTCAATAGATTGGTCTGTGATTTAGATATGCTTAACTATGTTTAATCTTTTAAATTTCTGACAAGTTATTTTTTTATAATATTTTTAATTGTAGCCATAGATAAAGATTATCTGTTGATTTTTCTATAATCAATTGATAAACATTTTATGTATCAATGGATATTTTCAGCTATCAACAGATAAATATATCAATTGATGATATATTTATTTATCGATGTATAATGTTACCTATCGATGGATAAGTTACTTATCAATCGATGATATGGAAGTCTTAGGGTCTCTGTCATCAATCAACCTGTATCATATCTAGCCGTTGATTACTTCTTTTATCGATTTATGAATACATACAACCCTGTATATATAACATTCAATTGCCATATTTGGTAATCCTTTCTTTTACTTTTTAATCTAATGGTCAATTGAGTTTGAAAGGCATATGACTAGACCTATTTGTAATAATTAGGTGACAACTCAACTCAGATAAGAAAGTGAAGTAAATAATAAATATTGAAAAAGAATCAAGACAAAGAGTGTTAACTAGACACGAAGGATCAGAATATCAAAAGAATTCTGACAAGACTACTACTCAACACTGGAAGAAATTCATTTATATTTTCAAGTATCGGTGTATAATAAAAGAGTAGTATCTCAAGGAGTTCAGAAGGTTTTAAGTGCTTACTATATAAAGATTCCAGAAGAAGAAAATTATAGAGGAAAAACAAAAAGAAGACAAGACAGGACATAAACACCACTATAACAGAAATGAGAATTAACATTGTAGTTAATCATTCGTGAATCAGACTAGTGCACAGGGTTTCAACAATGCCACTGAAGATTCATCATAAAAAAGTACAAGTGGTTTTATGACAGAAGACAGAGCAAAGACGGAAATATTTCGGAGCTAACAAAAGGTTTTACAAGTCAAGATAGTATTTTAATTCTACTATTAAAAATTAATTAATTATTTAATTAAATTAATTCAAGTTGAATTTAATTTAATTTATAAATTATTTAATTAAATTAAGTAGAATTAATTTATTATAAAAGAAATAACTTGTTATGACTTTTAATAAGTCTTTTTAGACTATATTAAAAGTCATACTGAATTCTGTTAAAAATAAGTCATACCAAGTTTAAACAGAAAGACATACCGAATTTTAATTTGAAAATTCATACCGAACAAGCTTCACTAAAAGTCATACCGAATGCTGAAAAAGGTCATACCGAGTATTGAAAAAAAAAGACATATCGAGCTTTCAAATAAAAAATCATACCGAAAATGACTTTAAAAAAGGTCATACCGAAGCTACTTTAAAAAATTTCATACCGAATAAAATTCAAAAGTCATATCGACTTTTGAAAAGTCATACCGAGAATTTTCATAAGTCATACAAGTGTTAATCAAAAGTCATACAGGCTTAAAAAAGACAGAAAAATGTCCTGAATTATAAAGTCATACAACCTTAAGAATCCTCTGTATATATAAGGCTAGTGTTTCATAAGTTGTTGAAACACGTTAAGAAAAATATTCAAATTCATTAATTTGTCTGATTGCAATATTCACAGACTTATTGTACTGGTTTGAATAATAATTTTTCTTTCAGAACAGTTCATGTCTAAATCATTCTAGAAATTCTAAACAGTTATTTACACTTTCAATATACTAATTTTATAATACATTTCAAGTTAAAATCATATCTTATACTTGAACAGTATTTCGTTATAATTAATATTTTGTCAGAAATTAAAGTAATATTTCTAAATCCATAATTCCGTGAATAAATTCAGATATTGTATTCAACCCCCCTTCTATAATATCAGGGACCAACAATTGATATGAAAGCTGTAAAACATAATGTAACGTAGTATGTAATAGTGATAAAGATAACTCAACTAAGAAACAAAGACAGATAAATAATACTAATATGCAGCACATGAATCCAGAAGGACATACAAACAGGAATCATACATACATCATTGCAGAGCATTCACAAGATGTAAAGTTTACTGAACGACAGTGAGAGAAGTTCATTAATATGTTCAGGCCTCAGCAACAAATAAGTATTCAGTAGATTTCAGACTAAAGACATTGCAATGATTCAAGTATAGTTGTCAAAGGGTTTCAGTGATCAGAAGCAATGGAACAGTCCAAAGTTAATCAGCTGAAACAGAACAGAAATCAAGGGAATTCAATTCAGTGTTAGTCGTTTGTGAACCAGACCAATGCACTAAGCGTCAGCACAACAAGAAAAGAATTGTCTTGATTAATCAGAAGAAAATCAGTTGATCAATCCAGAAGAGTGAAAATCAAGTAATAATTACTTCAAGCACTTTAAGAAATATGTTAAGGCAAGTAGTATTGCATTTGGTGGCTTCTTCACTCTTGAAGTACTCTAGAGGCGCCACCAACTTTGTACAGGAGCAACAAACCAAGAATAAAGCTAAGTGGAGTCAAGAATATGGTTTGTGGCGCCTGCACAAGGGATTAGGAGTGCAGGCGCAACAAAACTTGTCATGGCGCCCCAGAAGATTAAGGGAAAGGTTTATGGCGCCTACACACTGCATCTAGTGTGCAGGCGTAACAAAAGAACATTAGGCAGAACAACTTTGTTCTAAGGCACTTTAGTGGCGCCTACTCAGTGAAGACAGTGTATAGGCGCAACAAATGAAGCTAAGGTGCAACAAAGTTTCCAAGGCGCAACAAACATATTTGTGGCGCCTACACACCACCATCACTCTTGCAGGCGCAACAAATGACTTAAGAATTGTTGGAAATCATTTTCCAAAAAGTCTACAAATTAAATATAGGTGAAAATCAATATGGATAGAGGCATTCATTCATCTTCAATAAAAGAGATACAGACGAGAGCTCCATTAAAGACAGTCATTTATATCACTCAACTGTATTTCTATTGTAACCTTGATTGAACCCATTGAAGCTAATCATTTGATTAGAAGTGTAGCACCTCAGGGAATTAATAATACATTGTTATTTCCACGAATCTTTGTGTTTCATTAACTGCCATTTTCATATCTTAAAAACACAAACACTTAATCTGCAATTAAACGAAAAATCTACCACATCATATTCAACCCCCCCTTCTATGATGATTTGGACCTTACAATTGGTATCAGAGCTTGTTGATTGAAGTTACAAATTAAGATCCAAAAATATTTTTTTGAAAAAGTGCATTTTTAAATCTAGAAAAATTTATATTGAAATTTCTTTATTATTAAAGAAAATTCAATTTCGAATTTTTCAAAGATTTTAAGTTCACTAATTTTAAGAAGACTATCAATCATCAAGAATTCGAATTAAAATTTTATTTATCAAAATTTAATTTTTATTCGAATTGATTTTAATTTTTAAGAAATTAATTATTTCTTGAGATTTAAAATTCTTCACAACCATGAGTACCCAAAAACTTAGTAGCATCAAAATCCCAGCCTTTGATAAAAATGAATACATTTTATGGAAGAAGAAGATGTCCACTTTCATTAAATCAGCTAATTCTCAATACATGGGAATTTTGGAAAATGGACCCTATGTACCTCAGAAGCTGACACCAGAAACAGTCTCAGATGACGGCGAACAGATTCCTCAAGGATTTACCCAAAGGAGCCTTCAGAGTACACTGACACTGACAAAGATCGAGTTGCATGGGATAATTATCTTCAATGTATCCTAATGGATTCACTGGACACTACAATGTTGAATCGAGTGATTAATTGCACCAGTGCCAAACAGATGTGGGATATGATTGATCTGCTAATGGAAGGTACAACAGAAGTGAAGAAAAATAGGCTGGATATTCTTACATCCCAGTATGAAGTGTTCAAGTCACTACCAGGAGAAACTATCACTCAAGTCTTTGAGATATATAACAAATTGTTGAATGACTTATCACTGCATGGGAAGGCCTATTCACGTAGGGAGATCAACAGAAAATTCATGTTGATACTACCAGCACACCTGGAACAACAAATCTCTGCCATGAGAGAGAGAAGTGACATAAATGACATGTCCATTGAAATTCTATATGGGAAGCTCAAGACTCATGAAATGGAGCAAGAGCAGAGACAAATAATTTATGGGTCAGGTACAGTGGACAGTAAGAATACAACACTGTTAAATACTACAACACTTGTAGCCAAGGATTTTGTTGTGACAGAGACCAACTCAGTAAAGCCTTTTATTGAGATAGAAGAGATTCTAGAAGCTGAAATTTCAGAGAATGCTCAAGCAGGTGATGAAGATGACTTCTACTCAATGGAAGAACTTGAACACTTGGAAAACAAGACAATGGCCTATATGGCAGGAAAGTTCAAGAACCTCAGGTTTAGGAGGAACCCTAAGTATAAATTCAAGAGTAACTCACGTAACAGTGGTTCCAGTTTCAGAAACAGCAATCGAGGTGGTTCGTCTTCAGGGTCTTACAGCAAAGGAGGTTACAAGACGGGAATGGTAAACCACAGTAAGTTCAAGTACTATAACTGTGATGAATCCGGGCATTTTGCTACAGAATGCCGGAAGCCTAAGCAAGGAAAAGAAAGAAAGGAGTCATATGATGAACTTAAGCAAAAGTATGATGCACTGGTAAAGAAGCATCAGGGCAGAGCTTATATAGCCGAGGGAAAGAGCTGGGATGACTCAGACAATGATGAAGAGGAGACATATGGAAATGTTGCACTAATGGCAGACTCTTCAGAGGCATCACCTCAGTCATCCAAGGTATCATTTCTTTCCACAGTTGATATGTCTAATTCTGATTATAAGAAAACTGTAGAAGATCTTAGTGTAGAAATGTTTAACATTCACACAAGCATGCTAGCATCTGAAGAAGAAAATGTTAAACTAGTTCTAAAGAATAAAATGCTAGAAGCTAGAAATGAAGAACTAGAGCTTGCATGTGTTAACCTAGAAGATCTGAAACAGAAGATAGAATATCTACAGAATAGAGACAAATGCAACCAGGAAGTAGAAACTGCGCTTAGGAATAAAATTTCTGAGTTAGAGTTAAAACTTTAGGCTTATATGAAATCTGTTAATCTTGTTAAGGAGGCAATAGATAAACAAGTCATAGGTCAGAAAACAGGAATATGATTTGACTATGATAAAAAGGAAGGAAAAAGACATGTGAAATCAATTGCTGAGGAAAGTCCTATGAAGCAAGATATTCCACATGTGTTAAAAAAATGTTGTTAAGCCCCTATATAAGAAGTTTTTCTTCGAACCCCTAGATGAAGAACAGATTTTAATAAAAGAAGGAATTCTTGCTGAGGATCAAAAGAAAGAGGAAGTAAGTAAGGAGGGGTTGCCTAAGAAATCTGTAAAAATTGTAGAACCTAAGGATCAGATTAAATGTAATTTAGGCAACAAGGATGAAAAGAAGAAAGCTAACATAATTGGCAAGATAGGTGTTAACAANTATATGGAAATGTTGCACTAATGCAGACTCTTCAGAGGCATCACCTCAGTTATCCAAGGTATCATTTCTTTCCACAGTTGATATGTCAAATTCTGATTATAAGAAAACTGTAGAAGATCTTAGTGTAGAAATGTTTAACATTCACACAAGCATGCTAGCATCTGAAGAAGAAAATGTTAAACTAGTTCTAAAGAATAAAATGCTAGAAGCTAGAAATGAAGAACTAGAGCTTGCATGTGTTAACCTAGAAGATCTGAAACAGAAGATAGAATATCTACAGAATAGAGACAAATGCAACCANAAAAGAAGAAAGCTAACATAATTGGCAAGATAGGTGTTAACAAGAAAAATGATTATGCCTATTCTCCCAAAGCAATTAGGAAAGTTTGTAATAATTGTAATTCTACTGGTCATCTTATGCATGCATGCAAAAAGATAAAAGTAGTAAAAGAAGAAACTCCTAATGTGTCTGCCATGCCTTCCATTTCTATCCCTCATCAACCATGTGGTAAATTAGGATGCATGCCATGTGATTTCAACATCATGTCTGCATACATAAACTTAATGAATTCATCATCTAGTAGTTGCATGAATACAGATGTGAACATGAATAGAAAGCATGTTAGGGCAAAGACTGCTAGTCCTCCTAAGTCTAGGAAGGAAGGCCTTGTCCCTAAGGCTAAAGACATTCTTGTCAAGGCTAAACCAAAGGGCAAGGGCACAATCGATGAGAAAGACAAGGACCAGAAAATTTCTGCAGCTAAATCTGTTTACTTATCTAAGCCTCTTGGACCTAATCAAATTTGGGTGCCAAAGAAGAAGTAATCAATCTGTGGTTGCAGGGCATAGCAAAGAACAAACGTGTCATGTGGATTCTCGACAGTGGCTGTTCAAGGCATATGACTGGTGATAGGGCCCTGCTATCAGATGTGATTGAGAAAGCTGGCCCGATAGTGACCTTTGGAGATAACAACAAGGGATTCACAACGGGATATGGCAATCTGGAAATTGGAAATGTTATTATAGAAAATATCTCTCTTATGGATGGATTAAAGCACAACCTTCTAAGTATCAGTCAGTTCACTGACAAGGGCTTCAAAGTAACTTTTGAAAAAGAAAGATGTGCAATTCAAAACATGAAATATGCGAAGCTTGCTCTTCAAGGAGTGAGAAAGGGGAATCTTTTTGTGGCTGACTTATTCTCTGCAAGCAAAGGCGAAGCTCAATGTTTCTACAGCAAAGATTCAACAGAGGATAGTTGGTTATGGCACAAGAAACTTTCACACCTAAACTTTAAAGCAATAAACTCTTTAGTCAAGAGGGAATTGGTTAGAGGCTTACCTGAGATAGAATTCTGTCAAGAAGGTTTGTGTGAAGCATGTGAAAAAGGGAAGTCAAAGAAAGCATATCACCGAAGCAAAGATTCTTCAGACATTACTGAACCNTTAGATGGAATTCTGTCAAGATGGTTTGTGTGAAGCACGTGAAAAAGGGAAGTCAAAGAAATCATCTCACCGAAGCAAAAATTCTTCAGACATTATTGAACCACTGTAACTTTTGGATATGGATTTATTTAGCCCTGTAAATGTCATGTCTATGTCAAGGAAGAGGTATGCACTAGTAATTGTAGATGACTACTCCAAGTACACGTGGGTGTTGTTTCTAGCCTCAAAGGATGAAGCCCCTCAAACAATCATTGATCACATAAAGAAGATAGAAGTAAAAGCTAGCTTGCCTGTCAGAAAAATAAGGTCTGACAATGGAACAGAATTCAAAAATGTAACCCTGAATGAATTCTGTGTTGAAAAAGGGATTTCAAGACAATACTCAATGCCTAGAACTCCATAACAAAATGGAGTAGCAGAAAGGAAGAACAGAACTTTGGTTGAAGCAGCAAGAACAATGCTGAATGAAGCTAAGTTACCTCTATACTTTTGGGCTGAAGCAATCAACACAGCTTATTACACTCAGAATCGTACCCTGATTAATAAAGATCATGATAAGACTTCGTACGAGTTAATGGAAAACAAGAAACCAACACTAAAATACTTTCATATGTTTGGAGCAAAGTGCTTTGTATTGAAAGATGATGAGCATCTAGGAAAGTTCGAATCCAAGGCTCATGAAGTCATATTTCTTGGCTACTCTCTGGAATATAAGGCGTACAGGGTTTATGTGATTGAACACAAGAAGGTCATTGAAAGCATGAATGTAACTTTCGATGATCTCAAGCTCCCTAGTCTACAAAGAACAGATGACACTAAAACTCTGCAGTTTGAAAATATGAACTCAGATGAAGGTGAAATGGAACCTGAAGCTACAACATAAATACAAGCACCAAATAAGAATATCAACAATGATGATTCTGACCTTAGTAGTGGAAACAGTGGAAGATTCACAGAAACTACTAGTAGTGGCAGAGAATCTCATTCTCAACCAAGCAGCAGCTCATGGGGAGCAACTGAAGGATCTACTAGCAGGACTCAACACTTCAATGATAATCAAGCTGAATCATCTAGGACAATTCTGCCGAGACAGAGGGTGTGGAGTAGAGATCACCCCTTTGAGTTGATTCTAGGAAATCTAAATGCTAGAGTTCAAACTAGATGTGCTTCTCAGAATGAATGTTTATTCTCTGGTTTTATCTCTGAAATAGAGCCAAAGAAAGTGGAAGAAGCACTGGAAGATCCAGATTGGGTAATAGCTATGCAAGAAGAACTCAATCAGTTTCAGAGACAAAAAGTTTGGAAGCTGGTACCCA
>QRFB01002448.1:971-20814 GCA_008931105.1 Oenanthe javanica
AATGTCTTATCAAATCAATCTGTAGATATTTCCAAGGTCGGAAGAATAGATCCATCAAATGGATCTCAACCAAAATTGCCAGTGTATACAATAGAAGAAGGAAATTGGGACTTTGAAAAAGTCAAGGCAATGACTGAATTCAGATTTAATCATCCAGGGAAGGTGTTCGAATATGCAGAAAAGCCAGATTTTCCAATTGTCTTTCCAGATTTTGATATAATCAGGGAGACAGAGACAATGGTGCTAAAGGATCCTCCAGCAATCAGGTATAAGAACCCCAAAGGAAAAACTGAAATAGTTGATATCCACAAGATGTCTTACATGACTTCTAGGGAACTGGGTTTTATACTTGATCAAATCAAGACTTCGACGAACTACAAAGACAAATCAGCATTGGCAGAAATCTCTAAGCTTTACATGGAGAAGTTGAGAGCAGAATCATACTACAACACTGATCGGGTTAAAGCAGTACCAAAAAGTGTTCGAATAATGATTTGTAATTGTTTTTGACATCTGGAAATGTAATATGTAATCCAGAACTTGTTTAATATTAGTTTACCGTCTTCTATTTACTTTTTCTTGTAAGTTAGTTGAGTTATCCTCTTAAGGGATTTGCTTGTCAAACTCTAACAATCAAATAGGGGGAGATTGTAAAGCAAAATGTAACGTAAAGTAACATGTAACCGAGGTAACTAACTCAACACTACAAGTCGGTAACTTATATTAAAATGAAGCACGGAATCGACTGCGAATCGTTTATAAGTTGAATACAAAGAACCAAAATATTAGAGGAAGCTTTGAAGACATTGAAGATCACTGAAAGAAGTTCATTAACATGTTCAAGCCTCAGTGAAGAATAAAGTTAAAGTGTTTCAAAGGTTCTGAAGATGAAGAAGGTTTTACTACAGAGAAAGCAGAAGATTCCAGTGAAATTTAAGAAGCACTTCTTATCATGATGGAACAGGTCAATTGCATAGCAAAGAAGATGTGAAGATCAAGTTCTTGCTAGTCGGTTGTGAACCAGACCAGTTGCACCAATCGACAGCACAAAAGAGTTTGAGAACTGCATCACTGATTCAGAAGAATTGACCAGATACTGAGATGAGTAACCTAAGTGGTATGTGATTAAGCCCAGAATAAATCAAGGTCGAATTAATAAAGAGATATTTATTTGACTTGGTTGCAGTGGAAAAAATTATATTAAAGGGCTTAACAAGTTCGAAATATGGCTAAGTGAATGAGACTACAGAAGCTGTATCCAGAAGTCAACTNTTTCTTGTAAGTTAGTTGAGTTATCCTCTTAAGGGATTTGTTTGTCAAACTCTAACATTCAAATAGGGGGAGATTGTAAAGCAAAATGTAACGTAAAGTAACATGTAACCGAGGTAACTAACTCAACACTACAAGTCGGTAACTTATATTAAAATGAAGCACGGAATCGACTGCGAATCGTTTATAAGTTGAATACAAAAAACCAAAATATTAGAGGAAGCTTTGAAGACATTGAAGATCACTGAAAGAAGTTCATTAACATGTTCAAGCCTCAGTGAAGAATAAAGTTGAAGTGTTTCAAAGGTTCTGAAGATGAAGAAGGTTTTACTACAGAGAAAGCAGAAGATTTCAGTGAAGTTTAAGAAGCACTTCTTATCATTATGGAACAGGTCAATTGCATAGCAAAGAAGATGTGAAGATCAAGATCTTGCTAGTCGGTTGTGAACCAGACCAGTTGCACCAATCGACAGCACAAAAGAGTTTGAGAACTGCATCACTGATTCAGAAGAATTGACCAGATACTGAGATGAGTAACCTGAGTGGTATGTGATTAAGCCCAGAATAAATCAAGGTCGAATTAACAAAGAGATATTTATTTGACTTGGTTGCAGTGGAAGAAATTATATTAAAGGGCTTAACAAGTTCGAAATATGGCTAAGTGAATGAGACTACAGAAGCTGTATCCAGAAGTCAACTTGGTCATTGGTCAAGCTATTTCGTCTTATTCCTATTTTGTCCTATTCACAGATGGTTAACAACCATCGGGTGAAATCAAAGAATTGATGAAAACAAAATAAAAGGAAATAAGCACTAGCCGATAGTTTCTAACTATTGGGTAAAGGAAATAAAAAGAAATGCTACCACTTCCCGATAGTTGTTAAAACTAGAAGGAATTTCCAATGCTTACTAACTATCGGATAAAAGAATTAAAAAGAATTTCCGATAGTTAATAATTCCGATAGTTACTTAGTTTGAATTAATTGATTTTGTTTCATGAATTGTTGTAAGTGTCCGATAGTTATTTTACAGACTCATCGATACTTAAACAATTACTCAGAAAATGTTCCCGATACTTATGAAGAAAAAGAAGCGAAGCTGCAACTTGTTTTACTTGGCACAAAATGGGCCACGTATCCTAAGTTGAAAAAGACTACACAAAAAGCAGCAAAGGCATCGTCTTTGATTCATTCATTCAGCTACACAGACAGTAAGATACACAGAGCAAATTAAGAGAGAAAACCCAGAGAACATTCAAGAGAGTAAACACTGAAGCCTTTAAGTTTATACTCAGCTGTTGTTACCTTGTTTGTTTTCATTAAAGCTTGTAACTTAACTGACTGTACTAGTGAATCATTGTAACTAATCGAAAGATTAGATTTGTGGAGCACCCTCGTGGTTTATATTAATAAAACGATATATTCCCCGAAGAACTGTGTTTATGTTAACTGTCTGCATACCTTGTGTTTGATTTAATAACTGTTCGAACTGTCAACAAGTCCATAACAAACCATTCCGTGAATATTTTATAAATTGGACAATGTCGTATTCAACCCCCCTTCTACGATATTTGGGACTAACAGTACTTTTACTGGAATTTTTTTTGGTACTTAAACAATGTCTTCATTACTACTAAAATATTGAATACTTTATTCTCTGTTCTTCACTGACGCTTGAACATATAAATAAAATTCCTTCAGTGAGTATAACTTCAAGACTGCAGCTGTCTTCTTTAATCTTTGTCTTTACCCTGTCTTTAATTCTTCTAGATTCCTATGCTTCGAACACTGTCTATTTTCAATCAATGCTAATACACTAAAATATTCTAGTTGCACTTTTATACTATATCTTCAACACTTATAAAACCCTGAAAGTCTTTAAACATTATTCTTCATTGAGGCATGAACATAACTAGTGGCTAGGTGTCAATTTTCCTTTCCTTGTATAAGCAAGTGTCAATTTCTTCGCCCTTGTCCCATGACTTAAAGTAATTTCAACTATAGTCAAATCCTTGCATACTTGGTTTCACTTGGCTTCCTGTCAATTCTTCTTGTGCAATAAATATATTGACTAATTCCTTTGTGTTGACACTTAGTGAACTAGTCTGGTTCACAAATGACTAACACTGATCTTGAACTTCATATTCTCATTTAAATCAAATGACAGGAATGCAGCAGTTCTTTATTGTTTCGAACACTAATTCTAAATAAACACTATACTTTTACTAGAATCTTTTCTGGTACTTAGACAATATCTTTATTACTACTACAATCTTGAATACTTCATTATCTGTTATTCAATGACGCTTGAACATATAAATGAACTTCCTTCAGTGAGTATAACTTTAAGACTGCAGTTGTCTTCTTTAACCTTTGTCTTTACCATGTCTTTAATTCTTCTAGATTCTTATGCTTGAAACACTGTTTATCTTCAATTAATGTTAATACACTGAAATCTTCTAGTGACACTTTTATACTGAATCTTCAACACTTCTAAAACCCTGAAAGTCTTTAACCATTATTCTTCACTGAGGCATGAAAATATTAATGAATTTCTCTCAGAGACATGTAGTAGACTTCAAAACTTCTTCTAATATCTTGATTCACTGTATTTACCTTATCTTCATTTCTTCCTATTTCCGTGTAGGCGTAGTATTATTTACTTGTCATGTTCTAGTATTGAGTTATCACGATTACTATTCATACAGCTTCGCAATCTCACCAACACTGCTAGGGTTTGTGTACATCCTAGGAGAGTTTGTATTCATACATCAATAATACAAATAGTATTTTTTCATATCTTCATGTTTAATTTTCGTACTTAATTCAAAGTTTAAATTTTGATTAAGTTGATTTTAATCAGGCAAAATGACAACACAAGTATTCAATCCCCCATTCTACTTGTGTAATTGGGAAAACAAAAGTTTTGTAGGCACAAATTTTCCGAGGCACTCAATCATAAGATAGATACAAAAAAAATCCATTTAAGCACATATCATAATAAAAATAATCAGCAAAAATGTTTCTCCTAGTCAATTCATAACTGCATCAAGGAACCACACTTATACCACACAGACTGAATGCTATATAAACAGATATGTACCTAATATGAAATTTTTACTGAAAAGAAATGCAAATGATGTTATTTGTGGCCGTTTGATCTGAGAATAGATCAAGGAATGCTCGCAGGACATTCCAGGCAGTCCATAATCAAGGGGAAAGTGTGTGATTTGTCTCCTAATGGTGATGCACAAAAGCAATTAGATTATGAAATAATTTAAATTATAAAATTTAAATTTCCAACCAGCAAACGCACATCCAAATCAACTTTTTAGACAGATAGATGACCAGTACACATAGAAAACAAATCAACAGCAACTGAGCTAAGACTAAGATTGATTTCACTAGACACCTATTGTTAATAGACCAAGTTGTCATCAACAAGCAACAATTTAAAGCACAAAACATCACTTATCTTAGCAATCAATATCCAAATATGATTATATTAAGTAACAAAGCTTTAGGAACACAAACATGACTTAAACAAATATTGACAATGGCATAAAGTAAATACTAAGGAGCAAGTTTTCAGTTATCAATTATCAACTAAGACATATTACATTACCTCCAAAATTTAATTATAATCAGTTTATTCAAGAAATAGCAATTAATGAGCAACTAGGCACATATGCTACAAATTAAATAACATTAGAGTTATAACAACACTGTGGAGTATATACACACAGTAATACATAACTAAGCTTATTAATAGATAACAACAGACCATCAACAGGTGCTAATAGTGATCAAAGCAGAGTGACTCAATGCTTTTTCTCTTATTTCCCTCCGAGTTAGACATTTCACCGAAGCATACCTTGTAGATTGAATTAAGAGAGCCTTGAATATTATCACCTCATCATCGAACAATCTTGTACTCATCAAAAGCAAGTAGCTATTGACTAGGGTTTTTTAAAACCATCAATTTAAAGCTCAATTGATGAAGACACTACTGAGGATATGAGGAGAGGAGGTTGTAGAACACACTTTCACAGATCGATTGAATGCAATACTCATCACACTCTTTGAATTGAGACCTAGGCAATTAGGGTTTATAACTCTTTAAGAAACTGAACTTATTTGATGATGAATATGGTATGAATAGACTGGGTTCGAAGACAGAAACACACATTCATGACTGATTTTGGTGAACAACTACTCATCTGACCGGAATTGAGAAATAAGAAATTAGGATTTCGATGAGTAAAGAATTGGGGGTGAAGGTGTTATACGGCTGTGAAGTGAAATGATAAAAAAAACTTATTCCTATATATATTTTCTGGATAAAGGGCTAAGATTTAATCCCTAATGATCCAACACCTGATATAATTTCCCAAATAAAAATAATTAACGAGAATTAAAATGATATCTATTTTAATATATAAAAATTATATATATATATTATAATTTTTCATAAATTTTATATATTTAATTACAAAAAATTGTAATTAATTTATATAAGATAATATGTATTATAATAAAATATTTTACAATTTTAATTAAAACAAAGAGTGCAATTAGTTGTTGTAAAATAATATTCCTCCAGATAAATATTTTATTGATTAAGAAATTTATTTCTAAATATCCATTAATTCAATATAAAATATTTTTATAGGACATATTAATTAACACTCATTATTTTTCCGAATATTAAAATATGAAGTATTCCAAGGCCAATCAATAGCTATGTTAATTAATATTATTTTATTGAGCATAATTTGACAATAAAGCTTGAACAACTTATAATCAACTTCATTATTGCAAATCTGAATTTCATCTCGAAACCCGTTCAAATAATAACTTTAATCACAAGCATAAAAATTTTACTGAAAATTAATTCAATAAAATTAGAGACATTCGATGTCTTTACTTTGAGCACACTAGCATTCATAACTCCAGACGGAGTTTATTGAATCTTTTGGAGCTCAAAGGTTTCGTAAAGATATTTGCAATATTATGTTCTGTATCTATGTATACCATCTTAGAAAATGATATCAGATATTAATATGTTTTGATAATGAGTGCGAGAAAAAAAATTTACTTAAATTTATTACACTTATATTATCACATTGAATCGACACTACATCAAATTTTACAGTATAGTCAGCCAGTGTTTGCTTCATTCAAAAGATTTAAGCACAACATTTTACAACTTCTATATATTCAACTTCTGTAATTGATATAAATACAAAATTTTGTTTCTTAGAAAACCAAGAAACTAGACATCCATCTAGAAACTAACATGTACCATTTGTGCTTTTTCTATCAATTAAGTGACCGACATAATCCAAATCATAAAAACATACTAAGTTAAATGGTTGTCCTTTTGGATATCATAGACCCATATCAGTGGTCCCTTTAAGGTATCTGAATATCCGCTTTACGACAGATAAATGAGATTGCTTAGGGTTGACTTGAAAGCGGGCACACTTACATACTCTAAGCTATATATTAGGCCTACTTGTAGTAATGTAAAGAAGACTGTCAATCATTCCTCGATATTTCTTTAAATCTACAGAAATACCATTAGGATCTTCAGTCATCTTTAATGCAGGTGACATAAGGGTACTGCTGGTCTTACAATTTTCTATCTCAAATTTCTTAAGCATTTCTTTATAATATTTCGTTTATGAAATATGAATGCCTTCATTAGATTGCTTAATTTGCAATCCTAAAAAGAGATTTAACAATCATGCTCATTTTAAATTCTTTACTCATAATATCTTAGAATTCTTTACATAGAGATTCCTTGGTAGAACCAAAGATAATATCATCTACATAAATTTGAACGAGCAAAATGTCATCATTTTCATACTTCGTAAAGAGAGTGGTGTCAACTACTCATATTTTGAAACCATTTTCAATATGGAATTTGCTTAACCTCTCATACCAAGCTCTAGGAGCTTGTTTTAACCCTTATAAAGCTTTGTACAATTTGCACACATTCTCAGGATGTAAATGATCTTCAAATCCTGGTGATTGTCTTACGTATACTTCTTCTTCTAAGACACCATTAAGGAAAGCAGATTTGATATCCATTTGATAGACTTTGAACTCTCTATTACAAATGAAGGCTAAGAAATTTTGAATCGATTCAATTCGAGCCACGGGAGCATATGTTTCATCAAAATCTATTCCTTCCATTTGAGTATAGCCTTGAACAACTAATCATGCTTTATTTCTTACCACTGTTCAACTTTCATCTAATTTATTACGAAAGACCCGCTTTGTTCCAATAATGGAAGTTTCAGTGGGTTGTGGAACTAGTTCTCAAACTTTGTTATGAGCGAATTGGTTCAATTCTTCTTGTATAGCAAAAATCCAATCCTTATCCAATAAAGCTTCCTTTGCGGTTTTGGGTTCTATTTGTGATAGAAAGGCCATATGACTCACAATATTTTGTACTTGAGCATGAGTTTGAATGCCTTTAATTAGATCCCCTAAGATAGTCTATTGGATGATCTTTAAGCAATAGTGTTTCTGTGGGAAATTCAAGTTCGTCTTCATCTTTTTCAAGAGTATTCTTTGGAATTCTAGGTCCAAGATTCATATTTCCAATTTGTCGAATAACATTTTCAACATTACTTGAAATATAACCATTTGAATCTAGTTCCTCCTCTACTAAATCTTTAAACTTTGAGTTTAGTTTAGATTCGTCGAATGCAACATTCATTAATTCTTCCATAACCAAAGTATTAAGATTAAATACTCGATAAGCTTTTCTATTAATTAAATATCTTAGAAAAATGACATCTCCAGATTTTGGGTCAAATTTTGTTAGATAGTCTTTGGTATTCATAATATAGCATTTACTTCCAAAAATCTTGAAGTAACCAAGCATAGGAGTTTTACCAAACTAAAACTTATATGAAGTTTTTATTTTGATAGGTCATAGTAATACTCTATTAAGAACATGGCATGCAATAGATATAGTTTCGGCTCAAAAGTATTTTGGCCGACGATATTCGTCAAGCAAAGTGTTTGTCATTTCTTGCAACGTTCTATTCTTCCTTTCAACTATCCCATTTGATTGAGGTGTATAAGGTGCATAAAAGTTGTGAGTAATACCGTACACTTCAAAAAACTCAACAAATTTTGAATTCTGAAATTCCTTCCCATGATTAGTCCTTATATACATGAACAATTCATTTTTTTCAATTTTGTATACGTTTACAAAGAGTAGCAAATGATTCAAATTCATTACTCTTTGATCTTAGAAACTCAGTCCATGTATAACGAGAGTAGTCATCAACTACTACAAGGGTGTATTGACTTCCTCCTAGGCTTTGTACTGAGACTGGTCCAAAAAGATCCATATGTAATGGCTCAAGTGGTCTAAACTTAGACACCATGAATTTGGATTTATGAGATGATCAAATTTGTTTGCCAATTTCACAAGCTTCACATATATGATCTTTAACAAAATTGAGTTTCGGTAATCCACATACATGTCCTTTTGAACATATAATTTTAATAAGTTTCATGTTAATATGGCCCAACCTTTGATGCTATAACCATGGATCCTCATTAATGGAAACCAAACATACAGTCTCATATTTCGTAGTGTCACACGTATAGACATTTTTATCACGTGAACAATTTAGAGCTAGTCTTCTGTCTACATCATAAATAGAACAATGTGATGAATGAAAGAGTACTTCGCAACCATTATCACATAGTTGACTTATGGATAAAATATTGTACTTTAGTCCCATGACTAATTGTACATTTATTATTTTGAATCGTTCATTTCCGATACCCCCAATGCCGATGATGTTGCCTTTACAGCTATCTCCAAAGGTTACACTTCCAACAACTACCTTTCTAATGTTGTTCAATAATGACTTATTACCGGTCATATGTTGAGAATAACCAATATCAAGGTACCATATGTCTTTCTTAGCAGTAAGGCATACCTGCATAATAAATCAGTTAAACCTTTTGGTACCTCTTTGTCTTAAGGGTCCTTGGGTTGGTAAATCATAAGGAATATGTGAACTAGCATTAACAAATCTAGGCATGGGATAATATTGCACATAATCATGTAATTTTCTAGATGCTTCATTCCTAGTAGAGATATGATCGGGATTTTTCCTAAGAGTATATTTATTATAGTTAGCATGATTATGAGTCTTACTAGGTGGAAATATGGTAATAATCAAATTTCTAGAATTAGCATTGACATTTTAATTCGCATTATTAAATCTAGCATGAGCATTCGAAGTACTAGAATAGGCATTATGACTTATATTGGCATAATGACTCGATCTAGCATGATAACTCATATTTCTAGACACATAAGTATTTAAGTTACGCGAGTGACTATGATAGTTAGGATTTTGAGTCTTAGAGCTGTTCTGAGGAACATTATCCTTTCTATTTGTACTAGAGCCAGGATGAACATTTTTTATATTCTTTGGTTTATAGACAATTGGTTCTTGATAAAACCAAGACTTTGGTTGACTTTGAACATTCACTTTAGGATCATTTTTCCTTTGAGATAATTTCTTATCCTTTCTATTTTTCGAAATTCATCATTTAGGAACCCATTTGTACTTACCCTTAAGTTCACCTTCTATAGCTTTGCAATATAGACGAGTATGTCCACTTACATTGCAATAGGTACACTTAGGTGTATGTGACTAAGGTGTAGTATTAATCAGAGGTCTAGGTTTATGTTTTTCCTTTTAGGAGGACCATTATATTCATAACCCAATCCTTCATGATTAAATGATTTCTGAGTGCCAAATATCATTCTTTCTAAAATGGCACTACTCTTAGTGAATTGTTTCAAAGTTGATTCGAGATTTTCTTTTTTTGACCAAGATATTAATCTTGTTGGTAAAGAAACTCTCTTTATCCATGACTTCATATAAGAGCTTTTGGTTTTCATCTTTAAGCCTTTTATTTTCCAACTTCATCATTTTTAATTCCGAGACAAGTCTTTGATGACTTTCGAGTTCAACATCTGCCTTACTTTTAAGTTTGGCATAATCGATGTTTTTACTCATTAATTGAAGTTAGTAGTCGAATTTTTGTTCTTTTAAGGCTTCATGAAGCTCTACCTCTTGATCTCCCATAAGAGATTTTCGAGATCATTTATACGCTTGCATTTTGAAGAATTCTCTTGAATCATTGATTCATTTTGAATTTTCAAATTTAAAAGCTCAACGTGGAGTTCACAATTGCATTCGTCTAAATGAATCTTTTCATTCTCAATCTCTTCAGCTTGTCGAATCAGAGACAAATTTTTGACTACTAGAGTACGAATTTGATCATCATTTTTGTTTGTCTCAATTTTTAAGCTTTCATTATGAGAGAGAATGTTAGTAACACACTTCATGTCTTTAACATGTACGTCGGTCAAACTAGTGACTTTTGTTTGAAGTTGGAGATACATATCATCATATTTGTCTTTTTCAGATTTAGTCTTGGTATAATTTTGGCTCAACTCAACATAACCAATTTTTAAATCTTTAACCAAATTCTAAGCTCAAAAATATCCATATCATAATGATCAATCTTAGATAATTTAATATCATTACTACTACATGACGAAATTAGAATTGGTTTAGGTATTAACTTCGTCTCCGATCGCCATTATGTAGAGATTAACAATTTCTTCTTTCTTCTCCAAAGTTCCCTTAGACAAATTTGGACATGCCATATTAAAATGACCAGGTTGTTTATATTCGAAACAAACATTCCCATTTTTTAGTTATTATTGTAAGCATTATTTACTTATTGTTGTACACATTTGCCTTTAGAATAGCTCGTGCTAGGAAAATTGTTCTTATAATTAGGCCTACCTTTAGAGTTAAAAACTCGTTGTTGGTTACCGGATTTAAGAAAGCCTTTTCCGTATCTTTGAGCTTTACTTTGTAAAACGCGATGAAGTTTTCTCGTTAATAAAGTAATTTCTTGCTCATCGAGATTTTCTAACTCTTCATTTAAGTCGTAGTCTTTTTCATCTTCATCGATAAGTATTGATTTCAAAGCCATACTTTTTCTCTTTTCTTTAGTTATAGGAAGAGGTTTATTCGGAGCATTGTCTTCTTCGTATGCACGAAGGTTGCCGAATAAACTTTCCAACTCGGATGTAAAGTTTTTAATACCCTTCGATTTTTCTCTTTAACCGAATAAGCTTTTCCGAGTTGTGCAAGTTCATCAATAATCCGAGTAAATCTCGTTTCCATATCGATGATGGTTTCACCCTCGAGGAGTTTAAAGTTCTCGTATTCTTGGATAAGAGTATCCATTCGAGAGTATTTAATATCCATTGTTCCCTCATAGGCAATGACCAATTTGTTCCACATTTCTTGTGCCGACTTTCAGTTATTAACATGCATGTATTCTTTTTCTACAAGTGCACTAATTACGACCATTTCCACCTTAGCAGCTTTGTTCATTAACTCATCTTCTTCACAGGTGTATTCACTGATTTTCTTTTCGATGACAACACCGTCCTCGATAACCATCCATACTTTGACACCTAAGGATTTAACATATATTCTAAATCTTTTTTCCTAGTAAAGTTGGTGCCATCAAATAAAGGAGGTCTCGAACTCGAGAGACCTTCACCACAACCAATGGTACTCAAATACGCCATAAAAGATCTACTTTTTGTCACATTCATAGGCACTGAAAAGGGCCACGGAACACAGTCAAAATCACCGCTCTCATACCAACTGTTAAGTGATAAGTATGGGTATTATTAGTTAGAATGGGGTTGAATAGCTTAATACCCTTTTAAAAATTAGAGTTTGGCATTTTAAAATTTTCTCTTCTCTTTTAAAAATGTTACTAGTTAAATAGTAAATAAAGTGCAAAAATTAAAAGAGAAAAAAAAAATAAAGTACAACACACAATATTTTTATACTGGTTTACGATGGTGCAATCCCCTAACGAATCCGCTTACCCAGAGTCCCTCCCCGAACTCGAGATTTTCCACTATAAAAAGATGTACTCCTTATAGTGGCGTAGAAGTCTTTACAACCACTATGTATTTATCTTGGACCTTAACTCCTCGTTAACCCCTTAAAATACAATAGTAAACCTACTATATTTATCTTGGAGCATAACTCCCAACTACCTCCTCACAATCTAAATTGAACCTTTATAAGTTTATCTTAGAGCGTACTCCTTGCTACCTCCTCAAATACAAATAAGAATAAATAAAACCCTACGTAGACTATGTTCCTTTAACCCTCTATAGGTCTTGGATCTTAGGTCTTAGGACTCAGGTCTTTCCTCTTCTTCACGGTGTAAAGACACCCAACTTTTCATCGGCGTGACTAGGACTTTGGTCTTAGAACAAGGATCACCTCACTAACAATGTCTAGACAACCAGTACTACGACTTAATAATCCTATTTCAGAAAAGAAAGTTTGTGGACTAGTATATTATAATACTAGGCCAGAGACAAACAAATATATATAATATAGCTGAAGTAACTGAATATATAAATGTGAGTCGGGGTAAGTCGCTTCGTTAGAAGGACGAACCACACGTAGTGTGTGTACGTGTATGCAATTATTTAAGTGCGTATTCTAAAGTAAAGTACGTTATGTAAAGCGTATGAATGCAAGTACTTTAAAGTAAATATGCTAAAGTAAATTGTAATATGTAAAGCGTATGAATGCAATACAAGCACTTAAAGTAAATATATATAATTTATATATAGGATATATAAGCCAAAACACACAAAAAGTAGTCGCCGGAAAATCGTCGGAAAGCGAGCTTTTGGTATTACTTTGGGGGCAACTAAACAAGTCTAAGAGCTGTTGTAATATGGTCTTTGGGTAGCCTAAAGGGACTTGTATGGTTGGTGTGTTATTAGTGCAAGTATATAGTTTTTTAAGCTTGAAAGTGATAAGATCTATGAAAGAACTAAGATTAAAACTCAAGAACTCTTGGAGATAAAAACCTAATGATGTTAAGAGTTTCTTGGGAGAGAAATATGTAGCATATACTTGGTACTAAAAGTCTTGAGAAATGAAGTGGGGGGAGAGTTTTATTTATAGGCAAAAAAATGGGACATTATTTATTTATTTAATTAATAAAAAAGGGACAAGGGTCGCATAGAGCAAGAAGAGCCATAAAAATTCAAATTAAAGTTGTATCAGCTGAAAGAGGCCACATAGGTGCTTGGAAAAATGTGCTAATCTTGTTCAGTAAATTTTTAAAGCTAATAATCCCATAACCGAAAGATTAGTTGATAAATATGATATTTTTTGAAATATGCTTCAAAAATTATGAAAAATATTTTAAAATTCCTTTTCAATATTCTAGTAACATTCCCCAAGTTTCAAGTTATTTGGACATATGTAGCTATTGTTTGAGAAAAAGATCGTTTCATTATCCCTATAACCCGAAATAATAATCGATAGTCATTTGTCGGAACTTGTCAACGTTTTGACTCAAAACATATTCAAATACAATATTTCTAAAATAATAATGACTATGAAGTCCAAGGAATATTTTAATTTAAATTAAAATACAAATTATCTAAATAAATTGGACAATATAGGGCTTCCAGGATAAAATCTGTATTTTATATCTAGGCAGGATTTTGTTGAAGATAAATTGAAAAACTATAATTAGAAAATATATTCCCTTGAAAACCTTTAAAACAAATACTCTTAAGTTGATAACCCATTTTCTATTTCGTAAAAACAGTGTTAAAAATACTATATTTGTTCATCTTCAGTCTTTGCCTCAAAATATAACATATATAAATTATATTTGATTTTATAATTATTTTGATAAATCTTATATAAATATATGTAGAGAGAAAATCATTTAGTTTCATTTATAAAAGTTGTTTTACCCAGTTTGACTTTCTTTTCGTTGACTGTCACTTCAAACAACCTAAGAGAGGATTATTATATTAATTAGTAACTTCCTAATCCTAATTTAATTTACACTTATCGTTAAGACAAAATAATCAAAACTTAATCTATAAGACTGTATCTCATAGAAGATTATCAACGGATGAAGAAGACCCATCGATGGATACATCGATTGAATAAAACAAATATCAATCGATGGATAAAATTTATCAATCAATGGATGACCAAAAGATCAGTTGAAGACTTTAAACAAAGATCAATTGATGTGCTTAACAATAAATTGTCAATTGATAGTGATAAATCATGAAGACCAATGTAAGGAATCTTGCAGTCTAGACGACAACACTTAGAAGACAATCAAAATTATCTTGATTGTGAAGTCTCTGAAGCAATTGTCTTATCTTCGTGAGAATGCAAGACAAAAACATTTTCTAGTTTGCACAATGCAGAAAGGAAAGACAAAAGTTGACTAGATTTCTGTAAAGACACTTGTATTATATAAACAAGTGTAGTAGCAAAGTAGAATATAGGATTTTACAAATATTCTGAGTGTAGTTTTGTTCAAGTGTTGTGAACCAAAATTGTAAGAATAAAGTGTAGTTCAACTTTGTAAAAGAAGTTGGGTTTTCAGACGTAGATAAATCAGAGCATTAGAGCAAAAACATATCTGGTGGATACATTTAATCCACCGGTAATTTTAAAAACTTTGTGTTTTTAATTTTTTCTTATTACATTTTTGTTTCTTTGTTCATCAAATATCAGATGAGTAACAAATTTTGAGTAAAAAAGAAAATTTTGTAATTTGTATTCAACCTCCTTCTACAAATAACCCAGTTACTTAGTGTGATTCTCTAACTAACAATATTAAAATCGGATATTTATTTTAATTAATCCTAAAGCACTACAAAAGTTTATGGTTTAAAATGAATTAACAATCTAATAAAATTGATATTTATATTATTAATTCAAAAGCTACTAATAAGAATTATAATTTAAACAACTACAAAAAATGAATTAACAATATAATAATATTTATATTTATATTATTAATTCAAAAACTACTAATAAGGATTATAATTTAAATAACTATAATTTTTTTTTTATAAAAAATTAATATATAATATGGGTTTTGTTCTATATGAATAACCATAATATAATACTAATTGGAGAATATATATTTCCTGTATCAGATTCTGTAATATATTATTAGCAAAATATAATGCAAGACATGTTCTCCGGTATACAACTTTTGACTATGTAAATATTTATATTTAAATATAAATTATTAAATACTGATAAAATAACCCTGCATCCCACAAGTGACACGACAAAAGTTAACAAGTGCCCGCACAAAGAAACCAAAACAAAATGTTCCAAGTTCCCCATACGTTGACGCTTACTTACCTGCTCCGATGTGTCATCGACCACCTTACAAAATCAAAATAACCCACGTCATGCATCACAAATCTATTTAATAAATTAACATTATTGAACTTTATATACCCTGCTAATATATTATTCTTATATGCCTTAACATTCATACTCACGTACGTATACCGGCCTGGACTATGAGTCAGAGCAGAGGCCACAATTCACGTTAGCAATTTTAAACATCGATCATTTTATTTATCAGTTACTCCCTCAGTCTCACCCATTGTTTACGTTTCGGAAAAAATATCTGGCACGTATTTTAAGGTACATATAAAGTATAGTTCCATAACTTATTTTTAATTTTTTTTTTGAATAAAAAATTAAACATTCAATTTTTATTCAAAAATAAAAAATTATAAAAATAAGTTACGGAACTATATTTTATATGCACCAATGTGTGACGAACCTTTCTCCGAAACGTAAATAAATTGGTGGGATGGAGAGAGTACTATTTATTTTGCGAAGCACACCACCTTATTTATCTTACGTCTCTTACGAAACATATCACTTCCTCATTAGTGTGACAATAAAATTTTCGACCCAAGCCATCAACAAAATTTTCACCAGGTCAAGTGTATCTCAACACATCATAACTGCATCCTGCAGTTTGCAACTCTCGCAGTATAAAACTATTCATTTGTTAATAAAATTCTTTTACTGTTTAATTTTATGGAAATTTTATACACGTCATCGTAGAATTGGCTTTTTTTTATTGGTACTATTACATTATATATGTGATTTCTATATGTGGTACATTAAATTTTTTATGAGTAATACCAATCTATTAATAAAATGTTATAGAAATATTATGAAATTGTTTTATATTAAAAAAAATTCTTTTGGGTGTTATTGTAAAATTGACTTTTACTACCTTTCCATCACATTTTTTACTCTTATACGTGGTGCCCTTTAGACATTAAATATTATTATAATAATTTTTATTTAAAAATTGATTTTAATTATAAGTTAATTTTAAAATTATTTATAACTTTTTATTATTATAATCAAAGAATCTTTACCTTTACTCTAAAATAATGGCCTGTTAAACAAATATATATAACAAAATTTTAATTATACATTTTTAAAATCAACTATACCAAAGTTATAATTATTTAATTATAAGAATATCATGGTAAATCTTATCTATTTTTTTAACAACAGATAATAATAATGGTAGAGTTATCCTGTTGTCGGATTCTCACATATATGGAATTAAATGTTGAAGAAATACTAATGAGTATCATAGGCTTAAAATATATATATATATATTAATAAAATGGCATCTATTCAACATACATAAAATAAAGATTAAAAAATAATTTTAAAACTCTTACTTTTATAAAGTATTTTTCGAAATCTTCTACTTATTATATATATAAAATGCATGCACAGGATTCTGTACTTTGTTAGAGATAAAATTAATAGAAAATTATCATCAAAGAAATTGAAAATTAATTTGAACATTCCACATAAAATATTAGTAAATTATAACTTACTAATCCTATAATTTTAATTATTTATATACCACCCCAAAAGTTCAATAAAGTTAATTTATTCCTGCTGCCACATTCCGTATGCGGGAAAAATACACCCTATTTCTTGCTCATAGGAAATAGACTAATGGGAGCCATGTCAGGGACCATGCAGGTAACTCTTATCGTATACGTTTAGTAATTACTAATTTACTGTAATAGTTTCGAAACTGGATACTATATTAACAAAAATTAAAATGGAGCAATTAAATAAAAACGAAACTTATGACCACAATTCTAAACTCTTTTAATATACTTCGAAAAATCCTTATAAGAACTTGTCATGACCAGTGGCAGGGTGGGCTAAATTTTCCTAAGAACTATTTTTTGTCATTAAAAAATGAAAACCTAGTGTAAATTAAAATAAGATTCATAAATTAATAATCTATTAAATATTTGTGTTATATAGTATGTTAGGTATTAAAAATATATTATGTAAGACAACAAAATTAAGGTTACTAATTATAATGAAAATCTTTATTTTATATATGAAATTTACAACATTATTGTTTAATTTACATTATATAGTCTAAAAGTAAATTATAAAATTAAGTTTAAAGATGTAAATATTTATTTACAATATATATCATATTTTTAAGGTTAAAAAATTAATTATACATCAAAATCTATAATAAATATAATAAAGAACAAAACAAAAATAAACTATTTTTAATGACTACTAATTATGAACTATTTCTTTATTAAATATTATTAAACTGCTATTTATATTGTTTTGAGGCAGTTGATACTTTTATCTATGTTATAAGAAATGAGTATGTAGTGGGTATGTCTTTAGGTGGTAGGATACTAAAACTAAATCTAATTTATCGAGCATTGTGAGAGAGAAAAAACGCCTGCAAAAACTATACTGGTCTTAGTTTCAGAATTGAGGGGGCCACGGCATAATCTCGTCTATGACCGGTCATCACCCATACAAACAAGTTTTGTTATTCATATAATTTAATGACTATATAGAAAAATTATATGAATTACACATTAATATAATTAATCTTATGAACATTAATTGACTTTATAAATATATCAATTATATAGCATATTTGGATGACCATATATCATAATTAATTCAAGAATGAGAGCTCATCCAGGGCAATTATTTGCTGGATAAGTTTATTTTCCAGTAAATGGTTTCTTAGCTAGGATTTAAAAAAAATAGTGTTGAGCCGCTATTAATAACCATGGCTCGTGTTATTAAAAGAACAGTGACAAGCTGCTCGACCCGTAAAGGAACGAGCCGTAGTTATTAACAGCACTCGATGTGTTTTTCATGAAATCGTGACCATTTAGGAGTTTGGTCCAAGTGCTAGGAAACCATTTGCTAGAAAAAAGTTATCCAGCAAACGATTGCCCCAGATCACCTCCTTTCAAAAATATATATAAGACATATAAGTGCAATCGAAACATATCCCAGAATATTAAAGTTGTATAATTGTCATAAGGATTAGAGATTCATATCAGTGTTAATAATTGTTCCCTAGAGACAATTACTTTTATATTTTAAGGAAAATATTTTATTATTAAGGATTATGTTTCATTGATTATTATTTATTTATTATGTTTTATTTACTGCGTAATAAATTGAAAGCATAATAAATGTCCTTGGAATTTTGATACGTATTATATATCTTTAAATATGTGACTTAAAAATGAGATTATATGAATAATATCTTATTCCTAAAATTCCCTAGTCGAGTATTATTATTTAAGGACAATAATAATGCACAAAGACTAGTATGTTTCTTGACAGATGACCACATCTCATTGGTCATAGGTATGGGGATACTAAAGTCAAGAACATAAGTGCATGTATCAATGCATGGCACTGGAATGACCCGCCGTGAGATTCTACATGTTAAGTAAGTGTCATAAGTNACATGTCTCAATGAATAGTACTGGAATGACCCGCCGTGAGATTCTACATGTTAATAAGTGTCATAAGAAATTCTCACTGTGAATAATGGTGTAATGATCCTTAGACCTGAAATCATTATATTTCTATACGAGAATTAATATACTTTGATTACATTAAAAGTTANTCCTTAGACCTGAAATCATTATATTTCTATGCGAGAATTAATATAGTTTGATTACATTAAAAGTTACATTTGACTAGATGATGATAAAAGTGGACATTGGGTATATTATGAATCGTCCGAGAAATATGAATGATCTAGAGGAGATTTAATCTTCCTAATTTTAGGAGTGATATTATTGGCCTCTTGTTTGAGTGAGACTATGAAATGCACGGCCGTGCTCAAATGTTGATTTAATTTTAATATTCTACTCATCGATCAAGAAAATAAAGATTAAATTATGAAGAGGATGACACGAGACATGCCTTGAGTTTAATCTATAATATCAAGATTAAAGGGATTATATTACATGGAACATTATTCACGAAAGGCTTAATCGAATCACCGATTTATTATTATTACTTGGGTAGCAATGATGTATTACTAGATGNNNNATTAAATTATGAAGAGGATGACACGAGACATGCCTTGAGTTTAATCTATAATATCAAGATTAAAGGGATTATATTACATGGAACATTATTCACGAAAGGCTGATCAAATCACTGATTTTATTATTACTACTTGGGTAGCAATGACATATTACTAGATGCCGCTCATTGTTTACAATTTTAATTAGATATTAAAATTGTTGTCAACGTAATAATAACCTA
>QRFB01002448.1:28389-43613 GCA_008931105.1 Oenanthe javanica
CGTGCTCAAATGTTGATTTGATTTTAATAGTCTACTCATCGATCAAGAAAATAAAGATTAAATTATGAAGAGGATGACACGAGACATGCCTTGAGTTTAATCTATAATATCAAGATTAAAGGGATTATATCCATGGAACATTATTCACGAAAGGCTTAATCAAATCACTCATTTTATTATTATTATTTGGGTAACAATGATGTATTACTAGATGCCACTCATTGTTTACAATTTTAATTAGATATTAAAATTTTTGTCAATGTAATACTAACCTATAGGGTCACACACAAAGAATGCTTGAAGGAGAAATAATTTAAATTATGAATTTAAATTAAATAAGTAATTTATTTTATTTATGATATTAATTAAGTATGACTTAATTAATTATATAAATAGAATAAATGAATTACTTAAACTAATTCCAAAATTAATAATTAATTAATTAAGTGAGACTTAATTAAATAATTTAGAATTTTGGATTAGTATTAATTATAATTGGATTATAATTAGAAAACTTATTCCTCTCTCTATATAATCTCTTTATGGGCTGATTTAATAANAAATAATTTAGAATTTTGGATTAGTATAAATTATAATTAGATTATAATTAGAAAACTCATTCCTCTATCTATATAATCTCTTTATGGGATGATTTAATTGAAACACACATATTTTCTAAAACCCAAGCCGTTTTGAGAAAAAAGAAGATAGAGAGAGATAAGCAGTTTTCAGGTTCTAGTACACATCAATCCTTCATGAAAAGTGTTCGTATGGATATCGTAGAGCGTAGATCGCGAGAGCGGGATACGTGGTGATTAAACAAGTTTTGGACCTCCATTAATCTTCCATTAATGAACTGTTAAAGCTTCTAAAGGTATTTATTCTTTATCTCCGAATTAAATCTTTTGTTTTCGCATGGATCATGTGGAGGGTTTCAATTTATATTACGTTTTGTATTTATTTTTTGCATTTTTCCGCTGCGTTTGTGCCTCGAAACCCTGCATTTTGAACTGAAAGCAGATGAAGGAATTTTTGTTGGCTATGCAACAAATACTAAAACCTCTTCAAAGGAATTCAAAGTGTTTAATATAAGGACAATGACAGTCATGGAATCTATTAATGTCTATTTTGATGAAGGAAAAATAACAGGGTTGCATGATGAAGATGCTCAGGAATCTCTGAGATTTGAAAATGATTTGCAGAACACAAACTCTGGAGAGCTAAACTCTGATGAGGTAAATTCTGATCTCTTAAACTCTGATTTAGACATAATTGAAACAGAAATTAAAGAAGCTATACATGTTGAGGGGGAGTAACATCAACAATTTACTGATATTGGAGAACAAACTTCAATTATTGAAATATCGGAATTTGACCAAACTCTGACCAACACAAACTCTAAAACCATAAACTCTGATCAATCAAACTCTGAAACCTCAAACACCGATCACTTAAACTCTGATAATTCAATCTCTGAGTACATAAACTCTGAGTCATCCAACACTGATGGAAGCATAATTTCAGAGGGATGATCAGCTTTTATTGAGGAATCATACTATAAAAACACAAATCATGGGGGAGTATCTAGTTCAAGAAATTTTCCACATCCAAGAAAATGGACCAAAGATCACACACCTGATTTGATTATTGGTGATCTAGAGAGTGGAGTGCAGACAAGAAAAGCTACTCAGAATGAATGTCTATTTCATAGTTTTCTCTCTCAATCAGAACCAAAGAAGGTTGAAGATGCTTTGAAGGATGCAGATTGGGTTACAGCAATGTAAGAAGAACTAAATGAGTTTGAAAGGAATAAAGTTTGAACTCTAGTTTCAAGGCTAAAGAATAGATCAATTGTTGGTACAAAGTGGGTGTTTAGAAACAAGACAGACTCTTATGGAATTATAAGAAGGAACAAAGTAAGACTAGTTACCAAAGGATACTCTCAACAGAAAGACATTGATTATGATGAAACTTTTACACCTGTAGCTAGACTTGAAGTAATCAGAATTTTTCTTGCTTATGCTTCACACAAGAAATTTAAGGTCTACAAGATGGATGTTAAAAGTACATTTTTAAATGAAGAACTTGAAGAAGAAGTTTATGTTGAACAACCACCTGCCTTTGTCAATCCATAATTTCCAAATCATGTCTACAGATTGGATAAAGCCTTATATGGACTCAAGCAAGCACCAAGAGCCTGGTATGAAACTCTGGCTCAATTTTTACTTGAGAGTGACTTTACAAGAGGTACAATTGATAAAAACTTATTTTATAGAACTCAAGGTAAAGATTTATTATTGGTTTAAATATATGTTGATGATATTATATTTGCTTCCACTAATGAGAAACTCTATAAAATATTTTCAAAGCTAATGCAGTTCAGGTATCAAATGAGCATGATGGGAGAATTGAGTTATTTTCTAGGGTTGCAAGTGAAACAGACTGATGAAGGCATTTTCATGAATCAGTTTAAATATACAAAGAATCTACTCACTAAGTTTCAAATGCAAGACTCTGCATCTGCATCAACTCTAATGACTATAACAACCAAGCTTGATCAAGATAATGGAGAGCCTCTAGATATTACAGCATACAGAGGCATGATTGGATCACTTCTCTATTTGACTGCAAGTAGACCAGACATTATGTTTGCAACCTATCTATGTGCTAGATTTCAGGCAAATCCGAGGGAACCTCATTTGATTGTTGTCAAAAGAATTTTTAGATATCTCAAGGGCACTATCAATCTTGGCTTATGGTATCCTAGGGAGTTTGATTTTAAATTAATAGGCTATTCAGATGCTGACTTTGCAGGATGCAAAATTGATAGAAAAAGCACAAGTGGCAGTTGTCAATTTTTAGGAAGAAGAATTGTATCATGGTTCAGTAAGAAATAGAAAGATATCTCAACATCAGCAATAGAGGCTGAATATATAGCTGCAGGAAGCTGCTGTGCACAGATCTTATGGATGAGGAATCAACTATTAGATTATGGTTTGAACTTTTCAAAAATTCCTATTTATTGTGATAATCAAAGTGCTATTGCAATGACAGGAAATCCAGTTTAACATTCTCTGACAAAGCACATCAGTATCAGTTATCATTTTATAAGGGAACATGTCATGGAAGGAACAATTAAAATGCATTTTATTCCTATAGATCAACAACAGACATATTCACCAAGCCTCTGTGTGAAGCAACTTTTACAAGATTGGTTTCTGAATTAGGGATGGTGATAAGTGGTTCAACTCCAGATAGCAAGTAGAAGACAATCAGAGTTTATGATAAAATCTGTTAGAGTCTGTGGAAAACTCTGATGGAAAATGAAGTAAACTCTGATCATTGGGACATCTAATCTCTGATCATAAGATTATCAGTGTTTATGGTAAACTCTGTCAGAGTATGTGGTAAACTCTGACAGTAACTGTTAAACTCTGATTTCTATAAACTTTGATTACATGCTAAACTCTGAGATTTTATTTATGACATCATATTTTATTTTATGATATCATATTTTTTATTATCTGATTGGACTAATCATAGGGCGTGTGCATCTCACGAAAGTCGATTCATATCTATACACAGATACACACGCAGTTGCTGTATTTTGAAAATTGCAATAGTCATTACTCTTCCAATAATTTCATGCCATGTGTCCCAATAAATACTATTTGCAATTGAGAGTGAATAATTTATTTTATATTTTCACTTTAATTCATCTATCTGCATCTTGCTTTTTTCTCTCATTTTTCTTCTCAAACCCTAATTTTTTCTAAACCTTCAAATCTCTTTTTCAATGGCATCTAAAGGTCTTACATTCCAAAATTACACATTTGCTGCAACTAACTATATCTCTCTTTTGAATAAAATCGATACACCTCAAGATTTTCATGTTATTAAGGATATCTTACAAAACAACCATATTGGGTATGCTTTACAAGAACCCGATAATCTCTCTGCTCAATCTCTAATAAGAGTATGGTTAACAACGAGGTTTAATGATGCTGGTGATGATGAGGAGACTATCATCAGATTCCAATGCAATGGCAAACACTCTATAACTCCATCTATGGTGAGACAAGCCCTTCATCTACCAGAAGTAGCTATGTATGATGACCTTGTTAGTGATGAACATGTCAAGGGATTTTTTAAGGAGATAGGCTATGGAGGAAGCCTGTTAAAGCTGGGGAGTCTGAAAAGGCCCCATCTAAGAAAAGAATGAAGTTTCTTCTTTGACTGCATCACAAGAGCATTCACAGCCAAATGCACTAATTTTGATGCTATCCCATAGCTTTCACAACAGATTGGGTATTCTCTGACCCATAATTTAAATTTTAATTTTCCATATTTGATAATTAGGCAATTAGCTAGAAAGATTGATGATGATGCCCACACACTGTATATTTTGCTAGATTTTTACAATTAATTTTTAGCCATTTATTTCCTGGAGTTAGTTTTGACAATGATCAGAGTTTAGCCAGTTTTTGCATGAATAAAAGAATTTTTGCTGATTTATCAAGAAAAGATACAAAGAAGGAGGTTGAAGGTAAACTTTCAAATCTCTTTTATCCCACATGGGTCAGGCTTCTCTTAAATCAGAGAATGTCTACTGTGTATGAGAGGGACTTTCTCGCAGTGGCTATGGTCAGAGTTTAGCACCCTTTGATTCTAACCCAAGCCACGCACCAAACACTGTTTCCCAAACAAAATTGCCAACCTCTACAGTCTCCCAAAATACTGTAGTTGTAAAACACACCTCTCAGCAAGGCCCAAGTAAAAGGAAGGGAAATTCAATAAAGGAGTCTTCTCCTAAGAAAAGAAAATCGATTGATGAACCAACTGATTCTGATGATAGCAATGAAGGTTTGGTGTTTCATGTGAAGAAGGTTATTAAGAAGGCTTCTGAGATTACGTCTACACCTTTCATGAAGCCATTCACAGTTAATCCAATGCCTGAAATGAAAAAGAAGAGAAAAAGATTGGTCAAGGCTGCAATCTCTGAAGGTCTAAACTCTGAAGGGTTAAACTCTGATGCAGTAATAAACTCTGAACAATTGGTAAACTCTGACGCTCTAATCTATGATCAGCCAAACTCTGCTCAACCACAACTACTAAACTCTGATGCTATTATAAAGTCTGGTGAATCTGCATTGCTTGACCAAATAGACAGTAACATTGGTGGAATTGAGGTAGATGGTGATGATGAAAATGCCAATACAGAAGAAAATGATGAATTAGCTGAAATGAATGTTGATGAACAACCTGAAGCACACAGTTCTAAAAGTTTTGCAATAAATAATGGAAAGAAGTCTGAAAAACATATAGATACGACAAACTTGTATATAAATCAAATCAAGACTCTTTCACAAAGTGACAATAAACTGGGAAAAGCCTATAATATTGAAGAAATTCCAAGTGAAGTTGTTCCTATAACAATCTTTGATTCTCCTGTTCAATCTCCCAAACATATTATCAAGGAAATATCATATAAAAGAGTAAGGGAGCTGGAAGAAGAAGTAAAAAAGGAGGTGGAAGCAAAGAAATCAAAATCAACTGAAGCCTCTTCTAGCTCAAAACAATTTTCAAGGAAGAAGAAGAAGATAGTCTCTTTTGGCCAGGACACACAAGAACCTGCCTCTCAAAGTGAGGTAGCAGTCATTTCTGGGCCATTCACACAAGAACCTTCAACACAAATAGTTGAAGTAGCCACAAATGAAGCAGATGAAGCCAGCCGAGATCAGGGGTATAACCCATAAGAACCTTAAGCTCAAAGGGTTGAAGCAGTTGTTAATGCCCTTGCCCCACAAGAACCATCCAATCAAAGTTTGGATGCAGGCACTACAACTATCATTGAAGATCTTGTTGTTGCTGATGCTGAGCAGTCAAACTCTGAGACAATTCCATTGGCAATCTCTGATGCTATCATGGTACAACCACTCTCTGCACAGCCTATGGAAACTACGTACACATCCACAAATACTCAAGGTATAAACTCTGACTTTTCTTCAGAATTTACATTCTCTGATAGTATAAGTTCAGAATTTATATTTCCCACTTTTACTGCTGGGATGACCATGGATAGTCCTGCAAAGAGTACCCCTATTCATGTGACTACAGACCTCCTTTCTCAGACACCTCTTATTTCTGTAGGACATTGTGTGTTGAGCCTTTCTAGTGAGTTTGAGGTAAAATGTGTGAAAAACAGAATTAATAATGAGAGGCAGACATTGGATCTAGCAAAAGGAGAGGTAGAATTGAGAAAGAAGATAGTTACTTCTAGTGAGAAAAATCTAACTATTAAAAGTTATGATATGTATGATGTGAGAATTAATGAGATTACTTTAAAAGAAAAGAGTGATTTATGATGTTCTGTTACTTTTACAGGTACTCAGATTTTATCTGTGACTGTAAACTCTGAGGCTATGCCAAACTCTGATAAAGGTACAAACTCTGATGGGGAGGACACAAACTCTGATAAACCAGTATTCTTGGATGAAGAAGTTACACATCTGTCTACTCCATATACTCAGAGATACAACACAAAGAAATGGCCTGTAAATGCACATGAAAGACTGAGGATGGATTATCATGACTATATGGTAGTTGAAAAGCTCAAAGGTGAAATTGAAGCTGCCTTGGATACAGAATGAGTAAAGAGGGATTTTAGTTCTAAGGGATATCCATCTAATGAAGATTTGTTAAACTCTCACAGACAATCCATCTGAGATATGTCTTGGAAATTTCTCAAAGAAGATATTTTATGGCCTCATGTTTATGAGTTAATCCAAAAACTTGATTATGAGTTAAACTCTGGTGAGATGAAAACAATTTTGAAGGCTACTACAGTGTTGACAAAAGGTCTTCATAATGAAGTTTATGATTTGAAGGAATCTGTTAAAAAAACTACTGCCTCTGTACAGACTTATGTCACTACTTCTCAACATGCCTTGGAATTGAAGTTGAAAAATGTTTCTGCAAAATAGGATGCATTAGAAGTCAAAGTTGATAATCTCTCTACTACTGTTAATTCTATGCAGAGCATGCTACATTAAATTGTTGAGATTCTCATAATCAGAAAAGGTTATGATGTCAGAAAGGGGGAGAAGGTGTCTATAGACAAATTCAAGGAGGATGCTGTACAAAAAGATGACAAACATGATGATGAAGATCAAGTGATTCATAAGGATAGGAAGTAAACTCTAAAGCAACAAACTCTGATTGGACAAACTCTGATAACCTCTCAAACTCTAAAGCAGCAAACTCTGATGGATGCTGACTTGGAATTGACAAAAAGGCTTGAAGAAGAAGAGAAGCCTGAAAAGATTGAAGAGCAAAATCTAAAAGATGCAGAACTGGTAAGAAAACTTTTTGAAGAAGGAAGTCCAGGAATGGATCTAGTTGCTGTAGAAGAAGAATTAAAGAAGTATGGTACTGACAATGCTCAAGTCCAGAAGAAAAGGAATTATGTCAAGAAAGCTTCAGTACAAAAAAAAACTCCAGCTCAACAAAAGAAAATTATTTCTAAGCCTGCTCAAGTCAAGACTATTGAAGCTCCTAAACCTACAAGTGCTCAAGCAAAACTAATTCCAGAAATTCAGAAGAAAGCTCCAGCCACATCAAGAACTCCTCTCATTATGTCAAGAATAACATTTCTCCCAGGTGGATCAAGTTTTGAAGATGAAGAAGAACAACAACAATATCTGATCATAAAGAAGAAGGTTGATCCTCTGTGGACAAAAACTCAAACTCTGACTCTCAATGCCAGACTTGGTAGAAATAAAGGTGGTATTGGTGACTCTCAAGCCAAATTCTACAGGGGTGAAGTAAACACTTTTAGAGATTCCTTCTCATTGAAAGACAAGGCCGAGGAAGATCTATCTCAAAAACATCTGGACAAGTTAATTTCTGTGAACATTTGTGAATGATATCTTTGATGGTGCTCAAGCAAAGGAGAAACTTTTATATTTCCTGGAGAATGGAAGAGTTTTAAAAATTGCTCATGAAGATTTGATCCACAAAGCTTCTAGAGAACTTGAATATGTTCTTTATCTACTTAATGATGAAAATGAAGCTACATCCAGGTGGGTAAAAATACTTGAAGGAGTAATTAGTGAAAAGAAGAAGAATGAAAGGTTGTTGATGATAAACTCTGAAGAATTAAAACCTAGTTACTTGCTCGAAGATGGAACAAAAAAAGAAATGACAAAAGGAGAAGCAAAGGTCAAGATGGTGTTAGGCATCCCTACACTAATTTTAATCCCTGATATAAAGAAGGCATGTTGTATTCCTTTGGAAGACAGAATGGAGAGATCATCAATATACAATTTAAGAGATGCTATATTCAAAATAGATGACTCTTCTGAGCAGATGAAAGAATTGAAAGAGAAGTTCAGTGAGTTATTGAAGAATGCTGAGGAAAAGCTATTGGACAATTTTCTGAAAGAAGACTTCTCATATAGAAGAATCTAAGTCAAGGAGAAAGATTCAAACTCTGATGCATTTGTAAATATTTATGACATCATTAGTGTAATTTATGTTTTACCTAATAAAGCATAAATTGGGGGAGATTGTTAGAAAATAAACACTGATGCTGTCAGAGAATGCTCAAGAACAGAGTTTGTGATTGCTGACATCATCAGAGTTTATGAAGCTGCCGGTCAGAGTTTACTCAATCGGAGTTTACTCCAACAGAGAATGATCAATCAGAGAATGACAACTGACAGAGTTTATAATCAGAGTTTGTTAAGGAAACAGACAAATCAGAATATGATTTGGATAGTGAAAAAGGAACTCGAATGCAAGTCAAATTACCTTATTGAAACTATTCTTTTCATAATCTGTTTTATAATTGAATTGTAATTGTGTCTATATAAACACAGACACAGGTTAACATTATTGTAACATTCAAGATATATTATTTTCATAACCTAGAAGCTCTTATGAACATTGATTTTCTTGAGAGAGTTTTTGTATTCAAAGTTCATCATATTAATACAAAACAATATTGCTTTTATATATTTGTATTCCTGATCGATTATTTAGAGTCTATTATATTCAACCCCATTTCTATAATAGATTATTAATTGGGAAAACATATATTTTCGCATAAAATTTCAGAAGATAGTAAAATCATAAAAAAAGGTTTTAAAGGTAGTATTTTTGATAATTATCCTAAAATTTTTAAGTTAGTATTTTTTTAAATAATTTTATATTATGAGTAACTTATTAATTATTAAAAATATAATAATAAAAATAAAATTGATAGATTACATATTTGAATAAAAATATTGACTTTTATCGTATAATATATATATATATATATATATTAGCAGTTTCTTATATATATATATATAATAAAATATTATAGTTTTATTCACATACATACTATATAAAAATAGGTAGTAATTTTATTAAAATTTATAATCTATGATATTATTGATGTAAAAGTTTATAACCTTTTACATATAAATTTATTAAACTTTATTCAATATTTTAAATATACCAATTTTTATCGAGGAATATGCCCATATTAAACCAATATTCGTTAACATATCAAACATGAGATAAATAATTTTTTAAGTACCGTGAACAATACGTATAAAAAAATTACATTTCCACATAGTACTTCAATATTTAAAATTTTATTACAACCAATTTATACATAAATAATAGCACAAATTATATAAATTTATTAAATTAATTAAGTATTTATATACATAGGTATATACACAATTTTAGTATCTCTTATATTAAAATATGGATAGGAAAATGGGCAGGGGATGCAAAATGTTATAAGGTTAAAACATATATATGTAGAATATTAAATTTTAAACTAAGTATAAAAAAAATAGTGTTATTAATCGGAGGGGACGTAAATTGACAATTTATGAAGAAATCACATAGACAATAGTAGAAAGCGTGAAAAAGTGTATAAACTTCATAGAAGCCAGAAATGTGAAATCCATAAGGTAACTTGGAGCATCATCTACTTATGTTGCCAAGTTGAAGTCCTTCCCAATACCAAAGAAAGATAGTAAAGGAAGGAGTAATGACTTTGAGGAACCATTGAAGGATGAAAACAAGATTCTTGGGGGAGTTATAAATAGTGTAAAAAGTGAATTACCTTGGTAAGTTCAATACTGATATGGATTTATAGAAACACTCCTTGTGGGGTATAAAAACACTACTAACTTGTGCTATCATGGGAACTCTGATCCGGTGAATTACCTTGGTAAGTTCAACATTAATATGGATGTATATCAGGTTCCTGATTTTGCAGGATGCAGATTTTAACAGCTACTTTGAGAGATAGTGCTGAAATATAGTTTTAGAAGCTGGGTGCCGAGTAGTCACTTTTTGGCATCCGATGCAGTTCTTATTCTTAATACAATTTTAAGAAGCCATGAATTATGCTATTCACGTGACTACATTAATTAACGTAAGGTACATAACAGGTGATCCCCTCCAGGCTTACTTCAAAAGATTCAACGTCGATGCAACAAATGTTAGAGGATCAATAGACGACACACTAAAACATTTCTTGATAACTAGTTTGAGGATAAAAACTTTTTTCTTGAAGCACTTGTAAGAGAAAGAGCCACCACCGTGTCTGCTATTAATGCTGAAGCTGAACCTTTCAAGAGCATTGAGCAATCATTAGAAGAAAGTGAGAAAGGAGCTCCCCATATATGTTCGAAGAAGAAAAATAAGAAGAGAGAGAGAACTCCATCATCTGATCATAAAGGAAGGACTCTAAGACAAGATATGATGAATATGAAAACTGAGAGGAGGAATTGGAGTCCCCCAACTAACTATAAAAGAAAGGATGACACTTATACACCTTTGAAGACAAACATTAAGCACATATATGAGATAAATAAAGGTAAGGGCTTGTTCAGAAGGCCGACTCATCTCAATTCTTGGAAGAATAAAGAGAATAAGAGGTATTGTGAATACCATGAATCTTCAGAACATGAAACACATGAGTGCAGGTAGTTGAAGAATGAAATTGAAACTCTAATCAAGGAAGGATACTTGGCTAACTAGGTGAAGAAGTATAGGGAGGAAAACCCTATCTCAAAGATGGAACCAAAGTTACATCGAATGACATCAAGTTTGTCAAAGCATGTAGTATCTATACTATCTTTGATGGATCTCTTGTTGCTGGAAATGAAAGGAATGCAATAAATATGTATGCAAGGGACACCAAGTATGAATTGGTGGATACCAAAGATTTATTAGCTGGTTAGTTTCATGGATACTTATTCAGGGTATAATTAAATTTCCATGTATGAGTCGGATTAGGAGAATACCTCCTTTATTACTCACATGGGTTTGCATTGTTACATTGGGATGCCCTTCAGATTGATTAATGTTGGAGCAACATATAAACGGTTAGTCGATATGATGTTCAAATATCATATTAGCAAGACTATGTAAGTTTATGTTGATGACATATTGGTAAAATCGAAGGAAGCCACAGACCATGTGAAGCATTTATGAGAGATGTTTAACATATTGAGGATTTATAAGATAAAACTAAATTATCATAAGTTTTTGTTTGGCGTGGAGTAAAAAAATTTCATTTGACTTATTATGAATCAGGAGGGTATCAAATCAAATCCTATCATGATTCAGGCTCTCCTAGATATAAAGTCTCCTAATAGTGTCAAGCAGGTTCAAAGTCTTACGGGGATGATAACGGCTTTAAATCACTTTATGTCTAAGTCATCAGATAGATGCATAGTATTATTTCAAGCCATAAATGGAGTGAGTAAGGATTTTTTGTGGACTCTAGAATGCGAAAAATATTTTTATAAAATAAAGTAACAGCTGGGGAAGCCGACTGAAGGAAAGACACTCGTCATGTACTTAACTATATCCAAATATTCAGTTAGTGTTGTGCTAATCAAGGAGGATATTGATCTTTAATCTACGGTCTACCTTATTAGTAAGAGATTTTTGGAGGTGGAAGTGAGGTATACTAACATGGAGAAGCTGGTGTATGCTCTAATTCTAGCTGCGAAGAAGCTGAGAAGTTACCTCTAGGCGCACATGATTGATGCATAGACTTGACACTTCAGGAAGAATGTTCAATTGGGCGATTGAGTTGGGGTAATTTGATATTGAGTACACGTCGAGAAATATAATTAAGGGCCAATCCTTAGCAAATTTTACCTTGGAGTTTCCGTTAGATTTGATAGTAGATGTAATCGGGACTTCAAAAGCGGTAGGGGGCGCTAGAGAAGTAGAAGTCCTTGAGCTATAGTAGAATTTATATGTTGATGAAGCCATAAATTTTGAAGTTATTGGTGCTGGCATAGTCCTGATTAGTCCCCAAGAAAATCATCTTATGAGTGTAATATACTTTGATTTTTGAGCAACTAATAATATCGCTGAGTATGAAGCTCTGATTACCGGGTTGGGGCTCGATTTGGAATGAAGGTGACAAACTTGATTTGTCACATTGAAGTCGATGTTGGTGGTGTATCAGGTGAATGGGTATTGCAAACCAAGGGATCTAACACTGAGAAGTATATGAAGTGTGCTCACGGTTGAAGAAAAAGATTAATTTAGTTCACCTAAAACAATTGTCAAAGGGAAATGAATGTGAATGTGAATGCTTTAAGTGAGTTGGGACTCAGAAGGATGTTTTAATGCTTGGGGTGATTCCTCTGGAGATTTAGGAGAAGCCAACTATACCAGAACTTGAAATAATGCAAGAAGATGTAGAAACTAAGCTTATTTGAATGACACCTATATATGAGTGTCTGAAGGAAGGGAAGCTTCCAGAGGATTCAATCAAAATTTGTTGAAGTGTATTGATGGTGAAGAATGCTTTAAATGAGGGAGGTTTATGAAGGAATTTATGGTAATTATTCTAGGGGTAATTCTTTTGCTATGAAAATTCTGAGAGAAGGATATTATTGGACAACTTTGAAAAAAGATGTGTTCTAGTTTAGAAGGACATGTGATATGTTTCAAGACTTCGTAAATTAATCAAGAAGTCCTGCTACCTCTTTTACCTCTACAATGAGTTCTTGGCCTTTTGTTATGTCTGGAATTGATTTGCTAGGAGAGCTACACAAGGCTGGGGGGATGGGGTGTCAAGTATTTTGTTGTGGCGGTGGATTATTTCACTAAATATACTGATGCTGCTCCCTTAGCAACTGTCACTGCTAAGAAGATAATATATTTTATTTTTAAGGCTATTATCTACAGGTTTGAAATCACTTACTAGTTGGTGTTTGGAAATGGAAAAATTTTAATAGTAAGGAGTTGTGAGGGTTATTTGAGAACTTGGGAATCAAGAAGGATTTTATAGTTATATATCATCCTCAAAGCAATGGACAAATGGAAGTTAACAAGATCATCAAGCACACGTTAAAGATAAAGTTATAGGAAACCAAGAAAATTGACCAGAAGAACTCCCTCAAATGTTATGGTTCTACAATACCACTCCCCGAAGTACAACATGATAGAGACCCTTTGTGCTGACATATGGATATGAGGCTATGGTTATGGTGGAGATTGGAGTTGGTTCTTTTCAGAGAGACAACCTTGATAAAGAAGCCAATGCGGTGAACTATCGGCTTCATTTGGACATGACAAGAGAAATAAGAGTCAATTAAGTAGCTCAAGATGGAAACCTATCAGTAGTGGATAATAAGGTATTACAATACCATAGTCAAAGTACGTCCTTTTTAGGTGGGAGATCTAGTCCCGAGAAAGGCAATGTTACTTACAAAGGCAGCAATCCATGGAGTTTTTGGAGCTAATTGGGAAGTTCCATACAAGGTCAAGACGATTTTATAGGAATGAACTTATCACTTAGCCTATTTGGAGGACAAGTGCATCCTATAAATTTCGAATACATAATATATGAAGAAGTATTATCAGTATGACAAACCTATGCCATTGTAGATATTATTTTATTCTAGACATTATTGGGCAATTTTATTAAATGATTAGTACTAATTAAATTTCTTGATAGGAGATGGACTTATAAGGATCAAATTTTCCTATGATCTTTAAAATTATGGGACAAGTTTAAATATATACACCAGAGTTATAGTTAATAAATTTGAGGACTTTTAAATATTTCTGAATAGCGATTGCATATGTAAGGCGTGCCCTACTCTGGTTGAAGACTTGATATTATTTCATTAGATATTGATTAATGAAGGCAATTATTTACTTTTAAATCATGTTTTGCTTAAAATATGGTATGCTCTTATTAAAGTTTCGAAGAACATAAAATGGTCAACAATGGTGTAGTCTGAAGATTTTATTAAATTTGTGGTCTTCTATTGATTCGTATCGCAACTTCTCCAGGTTTCAATTTAGTGGTTACTTAATTAGAAGGAAATTTTTTTTCCACCATCTATGTTTATTACCTCAGATGTAACTCCCTTGAGATTTGACATCTATCCTTGTTATATGTAGCTCATCACACTTGGGTTCAATTATCTATTCTTGAATTTTTTATATTTTTTGTCACATCTCAAAATATGTTATGGTGGTGTGTCACAACATTATATATGATCCAATTACAATTTTGAACCAATGTATTTATTGAATCTCAAATTGTCGAAATTAATATAGAATTACTAGAAATAATTCAATAAAAAATCAATTAGTTCATCAAAGTAATAGGAACGCAAGTAGTAAGTCCATGAAAAAATTTAATAAAATTTATCCTCAAATTCATACCTTAAAGAAAATGAGAAGTTTTTTTAGTTATGGATTCAACTTAGCCAACAATATTTCCAATATACCTATAAACTATGTTAATGTTAAAACTAAAAGATTTACACTATCTAGTATATGGATAAGTGGCTAAATGAAAGTTAGCAAGGTAGTTACTTAAAGGATAGAAAGAAGGTTGTGAATAGCCTCTATAAATAGCTGGTGATCGAATATCATAGAATATACCAAAATAAATACAATCTTTTTGGAGTCCTAAAAGCTATCAACATGTATTCTTAGTTTACATATATACATATTTTTTTACAGGTTTACTGGACGCTTATATCTACTTTATTGGTATCAGAACCAGGGCTAAGTCAAAACTATGGTTTTGGTTATAAGGCGCTTTCAGGGCTAAGTCAAAGCTAGAGTTTTGGTTATAAGGTATTTTTATCGGTTGGAAATTATCAACATCTACAATAAGCGGTCTCCATTTTCAATTATTTTTCTTTTAATTTCCCCCCCCCCCCCCCCCC